>JBBPBX010020976.1:23423-42836 GCA_038048925.1 Garcialebias charrua | reverse complement strand
TTCCTGTCCCCATTTTCCCTCTTTCTATTATTCATTTATTTCAGTGAAAAACAAGAATTACTGTGCAGTTAAAACACTGCACTGTGTGACAGAGGTGGTGTGTCAGGTGCATTGCACCATCCTAGATTTGGCATATGCTAATTTTCACTGCTTTGAACTTTTTCAAAAGAAATTTAAAGGACCTTCAATGTTAATTTTTTATGATGACACTTTGCATTTGGAAACTCCACGTCTATTAAAAAAAAAAAGGTGTCTCAAAGTTTTTGTTGTTGTTGTACATTGACGCCATTATCGAAATGAGGCTTCAAAAATATCAATCCTCAGAACAAATAAATGCGTAAAATGTCCTTTGGTTTGATCGTCCCTGCCTTTATGGTATTTTGTAGATGGAGCACACTGCCCAGTCGTACGTCTCATCGGACCCAGAAGACTGTGACCTGATGCAGGACTGTCTGGAGGACAGGAAGTACCCCGGAGAGGTGACGACCCCCACCTTCAAAGTCAAGTTTCAGCCCAAGGATAGCAAAAAAGAGCTGCTCGCGTAAGTCTTTCTGCAATTTCACACATGTGGTTAACTGTAGCACAGCTCGGTGGGGTTGTGTCACGGTTTAACCGAGGCTGGACTCAACGATGCAAACTGTTACAAGAGGAATAGAATAAACTTGATTTTAAGCCAAAAACAAAAGGCTGCCGAGGCTTTAAAACCTAAATGGAGACACGGGGAACACCAGACTTGGCAACAGAACCAATAATGCTCCCCTGAGGAAGGAGTGAGAAGTGAGGGACTATAAGGGGCTGATGAGTGGGGCGGCTGCAGCTGCGACCAGTGGAGACGGGCTCACTGGGAGAGTACTGACCGAGGACTCAAGTAACAGAACGAAGCGCAGGAATGAAAACAAACGAGGGAATAAACATAATGATAAACACAAATAACAAAATTTTAAAAATAGATTCTGACTGACCGGCTTTTTGCTTTGAAGAGAATTTTGATTTTAGCTGTGATAAGAGTATTGGTTCAAACTTTTGTGTCACCTTCAATCAATTAAAAAAGCAAAATAAAAGTATAGTTTAAAAGTTTTAAGTCTGGTCGATGTGCAGAACTCGGAGGGTAAAAGTTTCTCAACTGTTAATACACCAACATTTACAACAGTCTAAAAGTTACTGAACTGTGGGCATTTTTGAGTCGGCTGTGGCAGCCGTTGTCAAGGGAGTTTAGGTAAAGGCTCATGGATGTTTGTCACTAATGCTGGTGAAGATTCTCAGTCGTCCAGGACATGATAAAATCAAAAAGGCGTTCAATACAAGATCAACTGGACTTTATTTGTTGCAGAAGACGTTTCGACCTCTATCCAGAGGGCTTTTTCAATTCAATTCATTCAGAGGTCGAAACGTCTTCTGCAACAAATAAAGTCCAGTTGATCTTGTATTGAACGCCTTTTTGAGTTTGTCACTAATGTTAATGTGTGTGTGAGTTTGAGAGTTGTTTTTCCTGTGGGAGGAGCCTGCAGGTGCACCTGATAACTCCGAGGACAGCGCCAAGTCTGTAAGCTGTGAAGCCGAGGTCGTCTTGACCTGCCTCAGTCTGATAAGGATTATAAAAGCACTTCCTACCTCACTATCCGGCTCGAAGGACCAAAAATGGTAGATAAATAAATATCCTATGATTTGTCTACTTACTCAAATAAGTCATTCTGAGGACACGAGAAGATTTTTAACCGGTCTTTTACTTGCAAGGGCAGAACGATCGTGAAAACAGGCTTTCACAGATGTTACATGCTTAGAGCCTTGTCAGTGAGAATCTGCACCGGACAGTAGGGGTGGGCGATATGGCTCAAAAATTATATTGTGATATTTCAGAGCATTATCACGATAACGATAAATTTCGTGATAGAACAAAAAAAAATTGAAATCAGATTTATTTATTTGACAATATTAAACATGTTGCTTTGCAGTATTATATAAAATTTTAAAAAAACAACAAGGGGTAATTTTACTGAAATTACTTTATTTAGTACAGTATTCAGTCTCCAAGTATAAAAATAAAAAAATAAAAATGATCTGTTATTTAGATTGAAAAAGTCTGCACAAAATATAGATCAACAAAATCCACCACAAAAACTAAAGTGCAGGTGTAGTTTCCTAAAACAACTAAATAAAATGAAGCTTAAGATCTGTTGAGCATAAATGTAACATACAACAAAATATATGTTGTCTTTAAATGAAGTATAACTTCCAGAACTTGTAACATGGTGATCAGCTGACCCTGAAGCTTGTTGGTGTTTCAGCTTCATCTATTCTTGCAGGAATGATTCATTTCTCTGACTGATCTGTCTCTGATCACCTGCCTCTTGGTCTGTGGACCGACTGTGGAACTCACGAGACAGTTGAGCAGCGCGTGTTTGTACCGACAGTTTAGAGCGGGGGAGATGCAGCCACACGCAGCTCAGAGAGGGGTGGGGGGAGGGGGAGACAGTTTAGCTGTCTGTACCTGCAGTTTAGAGCTGAGACATGCGTTGTTTGTTTTTAGCATTTTAGCTAGCTAGTATTGTGCGTAACTAATTAGCGAGTGGAGGTGCACAGTTCGGTTTGGTCTTTGAAGCGCTAGGTTGTTAAGGGGGCGGGGCGCCCTGAAGTATTACGTCATGAAATTAGCCTATCATGATATAACTTTTTTGCCCGGGCAAGCTTTTTTTTTTACCGGTATTACCAGGAACGATATGATATGGCCCAGCCCTACCGGACAGTGAGGCAGGCAGTGTTTTTATAATCCTTATCAGACTGAGGCAGGTCAAGACGATCTCGGCTTCACAGCTTACAGACTTGGAGCCATCCTCGGAGTTATCAGGTGCACCTGCAGGCTCCTCCCAGAGGAAAAACAACTCTTGAACTCACACACGTTAATTTAACATTAGTTGGTGACAAACATTCATAAACTTTTACCTAAATTCCCTTGACACCCATCTTGAATTGGGTTGGCATTTACATGATTACCCACCTTTTGACACGGGGGTCATACTTTGAAAAAGTATTAAATTTACTGGTCTCGGCAGTCTGAGCTGTGTTTATATTGAAGGGTACATTTTTCCATAAAGTTACGGTTTAATTTGTCTCATGTTAGAAAATCTGCTGGCTGACCGGAGTGCTCCTGCCTACAGGACCAAACCCTTTCTGACTTTAAACGTAAGCAATGAAATCTTAAAATCCACCCAGAAATGGGCTGGTTATGAGTTCACGCTTTTTAAGTGCCCATTAACAGACTGAACATCGCAGAGAAGATGGAACCAAACCAACGTTTAGACCAGGACTATCCAACTACACTGCTCAGGGGCCACAGTTTTATTTTATTTTTTTTATTTTATTTTGTTGAATTTATTCATTTTAAAGTAAAATGTAAAACAATCACACATATTATATGAAAAACAAAATATAAAATGAAAGGGAGCAGAACGAAGAAAAAAATCATCATATCTGCCCCTTTTTAAGACTATCAATTCAAACATTAATTATCTATAAGTAACAAAACAAAAATGAATAACTCTCCTGATTTCTTATTTAAATACATTACACATTAAACTATCTTTTTTTTTTAACAATTCGTTTTTGATAATTTTCTTGAACACAAATATTGACTTTGCTTTCTTTACATCATACTCTAAACCATTCCACAATCCAACTCCCTGGATTGAAATAGACCGTCCCTTCAAACTGGTTCTGTACAACATCTCATTTCCCTTCAGATTATAACAACTTTGTCTTTTAACAAAATGCATTTGAATATTTAAAGGTAATGTGTTGTTCTGAGCTCTATACATAACAATAAAATATTGTAATCTACCGAATCATGGAATTTCAATAATTTCAATTTAGAAAATAATATACTTGATGGATGACGATAATGTTTTCTTGCGATAATTTCAGTTCCTGAAAGCCATGAGCTCAGGGGCCGGACATCCACAAGTTATGATCATTAAGTTTGTTTTATGGTTTAAAATCTAGTTTTGTTTAAAAATGAACCCACTGATGGGCCCAACGGAGCTCACCTGTGGGCCTGATTTGGCCCCCGGGCCACCAGTTGAACAGCCCTGGTTTAGACACTTTTTTCATCTAATTTAATCAAAGTTCACTCTGATGAGACGTTTCAGAGGTCTGAGAGCAGACATGTGCAGACGTTCAGGGTTTTTATCTGACAGATCTTCATAAACTGAATGTCAGTTAAACCTCAAAGGTTTATTGATTTATTTTATTGGCCTAAATAACTAAAATATCAGATTTAAAGCGAATCGTTTCGGCATTACCTGACTCTTGATTTCCCCCCTCCCTCCCCCCTCTGCAGGTGTCCCACACCTGGCTGCGACGGCAGCGGACACATCACCGGAAACTACGCGTCCCACCGCAGGTATGCTCATCTTCGGCTGTGTTCGGCTGCTTCTCGTTGGCTCAGCTGAGGCCTGAGCTGAATCGTTTTATTTGACCGTGACGTGCCGGAGGCAGGAACGTAGCGTGAGCCCAGAAAAGCAACGGCGCTCGTTGACTTTGATACGCATCAGTAATTTACTTCTTTCTGTCTGCCCTCTAAATGACCTTGGTATGCCTTGCATTCTTGATTTCCCTTCACTCACGTCTTTCTCCTCTCTCTTTTCAATCCCCTGGTTTTCCTCCGCCTGTCCTTCGCTCTTCCTCCTCCTCTCAGTCTGTCTGGGTGTCCTCTCGCTGATAAGAGCCTCCGGTCCCTCATGGCGGCCCACACCCCTGAACTCAAGTATGTCTGCTCTACACCTTTGTTGCCCTTTCACTGCCACGTCAGCGCAGCGACGCGGCGCAGCGCCTCATTCTGCTGACGCTTCCTTTATCTTTTATGGCCGGCTGCTTTATCTGCTGCTGCTGCATCTGTCACGGTGTTTTTATTTATTTATTTGTTTATTTATTTCCTGCAAGCGATTGGTCTCCACTTTCTTTCATCTCAGTCGTTCAAAGCTAAAATCGAACCAGTCGTACAGTCTGCTCCAGTTCTGGGAAATGACTCTGAAACTATTCAGATCTCACCTCGGCTGAACCAAAACACACAACGGGTTCCACCACGACTTTATTTATTAAACACAAACAAAATGTTAAAGCTGTGCGTAAAAAAAAAAAAAAAACTGTTTCCAGCCTCAGCACCTCAGAGGTTCAGGGTCAGCCAGGAGCTGCTGATCAAGAGCACCTCTGTCTGGACAGCTCCGAGGTGGAAAGACATCAGCAATGACCGACTGTTGCTGCCTGTCAATCGGAGGAGGGTCAAAGGTCATTTGGAGTTCATCGTTCTACAGAGAGAGAGAGAGATTCACACATGGGAAACATTTTAAGATAGCTGAGGATCTCAGGAGTAGGAATGTGCGATATAAACGGTATACGGTAGAAACAATAGACATTTAGCCTACGATAGAGATCTGTCTTCTACCGGATAACCGCAGAAAATAGAGTTGTCAGATTTAATCTTTACTTTTTTTGGTTTAAAACTGTGCGTAAGTGGTGTTAAAGTCTTTTCTTCGAGTGCTAAGTAGCGAAGCTATAAGCTAACTACGTCCGGCTTGCCGTAGTGTTGCCATATTCGGACGCATGCGCAAAACGCTGTGTTCTGTTGAAAGTTTTTTTTTTTTTTGTCGAAAGTTAAAGTAAGCGTTGGTCAGCTTTAGAGAAACCTGCCCTCTGATCTGTGAACAGAACGCTGTGTTGTGTGATTTTACTGCGAGACCCTCTGGTCAAAGCCACAGAGGAAACTGGTTGCCTTGTCAGCTCTCCTTAAAGCTGAAGGAGACGCCCACTAGAGGGTTGGAGGGTGAAGTGTTTTCAGTGTAAAATGCTGCTCTGTTACTGTTCATTTCTTAAGTGACAATATTGGAAACTGTTAAGAGTTAACAACATATTCTTTAGTTTAAAACTTATGGCTAAAACTACACAAGATATATTTTGCACTGTTTTGCACTACAAGAAAGAAGCCTAATGCTTGAGTTGTTAATTATTTAAAAACTCTCTGGACCTAGTAGTGAAATTTTCTTAATAGAGATTATTTTGTGGTATAGCAGTTTTCAAAATAAATTATGGCAAAAGGACACCCTATGCTTTTTTTTCATTCCTATTGCAAGTTTTATACCAAAAACATATTGCGATATATATCGTTATCGCCACACTTCACAATACATAACGTGATGTGAATTTTATGTCTTTGCGTGAGTGCAGCTACAGCGTGCGCTCTCAGGACATGATTACCTGCAGTGTTCCGTCAGTGAGGACTGAACTTGGAAAAAGGGCCTTCTCCTACTCCGCTCCTGCTTCATGGAATATCTTACAAAAAGATCTGAAGCTCTCGACCTTGACTTCTCTAAATGGTTTTCAGAATCTGTTGGAATCCTGGCAAAAACCAATGCAGATTTGTTCCTGTCTTTGATTTTATACATATACCTTATAATGTTTTGCTAGTTTTTTGATACTTTGTTAAAAAAAAATATATATATATATATATATTTTTTTTTTTTTCTCTCTTTTGTTTTCTATTGTTTATTGTTTGTTTGTTTATTGTTTATTGTTTAAGGAAATTCTACCATTGCTGTTCATTGTTCTTTAGTTTTAGCAGGTCGCTTTCGTAAATGAGCCCATGAGGTTCAAAAGATTTACCTGACTAAATAAAGGTTGAATGAATGAATGAATGAATGAATTTTATGCCATATCGCACATCCCTACTCAGGAGTGGACATCCCTGAAGATTCACCCCGAAGGTCGGGCTGTGCAATGTTGAGAAACATTGCCTGAGTCTCTACATGTCTCAGTTAGCAGGTTAAAGGTTAAAGGTCATGGCTTGTTTGGAGAAGGTCTGTTCTCTAAAAAAAGTATCATTCGAAGGAACCAAACGAACGTGGAGCTGTTTACCCAGCATGCACTGCAACAAACCCCTCCTCCCAGCTGTCAGCATGGCGGTGACGGGCTGATGGTTTGGGCTCCTGTCAGTCACTGTGGATCATGAACTCTGTAGCCCAACAGGTTGGAGTCAACTGTGAGTCCATCTGTCCAGCAGCTGAAGTCTGGACCAGACTGGGTCCAACAGGAGCTCCTCTACAGCAGAACGGGTCAAAAAGAACAGAACCAAGGGGCTGCAGCAGTCCAGAGTGCAGATTCAAACGCTGCAGTGGGGCCTTCAGAGAGCTGAGCAGAAACCTCAATGAACTAAAACGATGGAAAGAAGAGTGGGCCAGAACTCCTCCACAACCATGAGCCAGCTGAACCTCTGAGCGCTCCAGATGCTGAAGCTCCTGCAGCAGCTGGAGCAACACGTGGACGTAGTTTTTCCACACACAGCTTTAACATTTTGCGCTTTGATTCATTAAAAAATATATATATTCTTCAGTTGAACAGAAACGTTTAAATTAATAAAAAGCTGAGAAGATGAGCAGATTTAACGACCGTCTCTTGCTGCACGACTACGTTTATAAACATCCGCGGTCCGTTGCTCGGCGCTAAACGACGAACGCTTCCTTTTCGCAGGTGTCCCACTCCAGGATGCGACGGCTCGGGGCACATCACAGGAAACTACGGCTCCCACCGGAGGTAACGAAACACACGGAGAAGAGCTTCACGTGGAAACACGCAGACAGTCAGACAGACAGGCCTAGAGACAGCTCGTGGTGCAGGTAGACAGGGACCACATTCACATCCTCCACGTCTCAGGCGCCTCTCAACTCAGCTCATCTCATCTGGCTGAAGAACCACTTGAACATTTCTCTGCCTTCTCATGATCTCTCCCTTTTTCAGTCACCAGATCTTTTTATTTTTCCAACCCCAATGTTATCAACTCCATACTTTCTGTTTTCAGTCTCTCTGGGTGCCCGCGTGCCAAGAAAAGTGGAATTAAAACTCCTACCAAGGACAACCAGGAGGACTCGGAGCTTTTAAAGTTCGTACCGCTCAGACAGCCGTAACGTCTGCCTTTAACATGACTGACGGTAAAAGTGAAATGCAACAAAGGACAGAGAGGGAGAGACAGAAAGAGAGGACAGGCTGATGGAAACATACTCTGAGTAGTTGATGGTAGAGTTGTTGAGCGCAGCTTTGGTTTACTTTTGCACACAGAACTGTAACTAGCAGCACATTGATAACTACAGCATACCTAAATTAATTACTGTCATTTACCAAGAAAATATATGTATTTACTTTTATTTTCATTTCTTCACCATTGTTTCACCATTAACACTTCTTTTGTCCCCTGTCCTCCCCGTCCCCGTCTCCAGCAGATGCCCCGTGCCGGGCTGCGACAGTCTGGGCCACATCAGTGGGAAGTACGCCACGCACCGCAGCGCCTACGGGTGTCCGCTGGCGGCCCGCAGACAGAAGGAGGGCCTCCTGAACGGGACGCCCTTCAACTGGAAGGCCTTCAAGACCGAGGGGCCCACCTGCCCCACCCCCGGGTGTGACGGCTCCGGGCACGCCAACGGGAGTTTCCTCACGCACCGCAGGTGAGCGTCAACCTGAAAACTAGAGTTTGTTTCCTGCAACAAGGCGGCAGGAACGCTAAATGATTCAGCTGCTGAACGAGCTAAAGCTTGTTTGAAGAACTTCAGTAGAAAGAAACTGATGGGAGCATGAAAAGGTTTAAATTACCAGACAACAAACCAGAAAGTGGCACAGAAAGTTAAAAACAGAAGAAAAAGTAAACTCTGAAGAGCACAAAGCAGCTGAAATTAGTGAAACCATCAGCGCTACACCACCAGAGTCCAGATCACAGTACTGTCCAAACTCTATCTTTTATTTATTTTTTATTTTTTTATAAAATGTATTCATTTTAAAATACAACACACAAAAAAAACAATCACAAATGTGACTATACAATATTAAGATATAAAATGAAGGGTGGCAGAATGAAGAAAAAATCTTATTATATCTGCCCCCTCTTTCAAACAATCAATTCAAACAAACAAAAAAACATCAACAAGTACAGTAACAGAATTTTAAAAAAATTCTCATAATTATCGAATTACAAAATAACATGGGAAAACTGAAAGTTATGCACCATAACTCATGTTCCCTGAAGGAAGGGAACGAGGTGCAACATACTTGCTATGGGAATTGCGCCCCCGCGTGATTACCTGAAGGAATACATTCACGCCTTTTATGGCAGGGGGCGTCACCCCGCGTCAGAGGTACCGCCCTTTAGGTACTTAAGCGACTGACGCCCCTCCAACTGTCTCCAAAATTGCACTTCACCGAGCTTTCAGCATTGAAAAGGGCCAGATATGTTGCACCTCGTTCCCTTCCTTCAGGGAACATGAGTTATGGTGCATAACTTTCAGTTCCCTTTCAGTCAAGTTCTCTCAGTGCAACATACTTACTATGGGAACGTAATCCATTCACGCCCTTGAAATGCTCAGTAAAAGGCCTGCTAGTGTGAA
Source organism: Garcialebias charrua (assembly GCA_038048925.1). Taxonomy (NCBI): domain Eukaryota; kingdom Metazoa; phylum Chordata; class Actinopteri; order Cyprinodontiformes; family Rivulidae; genus Garcialebias; species Garcialebias charrua. The sequence continues at coordinate 33,420 of JBBPBX010020976.1, read as the reverse complement.
CGTCTGCCTTTGACCAGTAGGCATCTCAAAGCTACTTTCTATTGTGTATTAGAAAGAACAGCCTGAGTGACATCACACGCAGTAACATCCAAACTGTAGTACTTTGCAAAAGTGTTTAATGAGCTCCAGTTCGCAGCAGCGCAAATGTCTGCAACTGGCACGCCCTTGAACAGTGACCACGAAGTGGCCAAGCCCCTAGTTGAGTGAGTGTGCACTCCAGGGGGCACCTGTTGACCTTTGCTACTGTATGCCCTCTTAATGGCCTCCGTCGCCCAATGTGAGAGGCGCTGTCTTGATAGGGTCTTTCCTGTAGCAGGTGCGGCAAAGCAGACGAACAGTTGGTTTGTTTCCCTCCATTCGGCTGTTCTCTGTATGTAAGTGCATAAAGCCCTCACAGGGCAGAGAGCCTTTAGTCTCTCTTGTTCCTGAGTAAGGACAGGGGCAGGTGGGAAGGAGGAGAGGTCAAAGTCTAGACTCCTATGGTTCAAGGTCAAGACCTTGGGAGTATAAGTGGGATTAGGCCTCAGGGTGACCTTTGACCCGTCAGGGACGAATATGGTACATAACGGATGTACAGATAGAGCGTGGAGGTCATCCACGCGTTTCGCCGAGCAAAGAGCCAGTAGAAGAGCAGTTTTATAAGATAGAAGATCTATCTTAATCTCGCTCAGAGGCTCGAATGGCGGGTCGCAAAGAGCCCCCAAGACCAGGCCAAGATCCCAACCAGGGGTCAATGTCCTGCTGGGTGGCTTGGTTCGAAGCACATCTTTCATATATCTCATTATGATTGGATGAGCTCCAGGAGTCCTGTGTCCCCAGCCCTCGTGACAAGCAGAGATAGCTGCAAGGAACACTTTAATCGTTGAATAAGAACAACCCTTTTCCAGTAGATCCTGAAGGAAGGTAGGGAGCTGAGGAAGGTAAGGAGCTGAGCCAGGTCACAAACATAAGGAATAATATTCCTTTCTGAGCACCAGGCTTCGAAAATGTGCCACTTCTGCGCGTATAAGGACTGTGTTGACCCAGCACGGGCATTCTGTATGGTTTTCACCACGTTCTCCGGTAGGACCGAAGCCATCAGCCTGTCCTTTTCAGCTAACAGGCTGGAATTAGTTCCAGTCCCTGGCCTAAGTGGCTGGACTGCAACATCCTGTGTGAGCCTTTGAGGGTCCACCAGGTTGGGGAGAGGGCCTTCACGTTGATATGTTAACAAACCGCACTGATCGAGTTTCGTCGAAGACAGATGAAGTCTATTAATTTTATTAGATCGAGTTGGAGCAAGGAGCTTATTATTTTCCTCCAAAACAGGATGTATTGGATTGAAGGGCTGCAGTTTTTGTAAACGAGCAGACCTCCTAATTCCATTTGGTGTCTCACCCAGTGGGATAATGTTGTGTGGAAACAAGTCTGATGCAGCTTTGTGAGGGAAGTCACGTGCTGCTCGTTCACCGCTTGGGCGTTGTGTATCCTTCATGAATAATAAAGGGGCAGCTAAAACGCGTGAACGTGGAGATGGTCCTTTGTGACCGGCAGACTTAAGATCCTTTGTTGATAAACCCAGTTTCCTTTCAAAAACAGGACGAGAAATCTGGTTCGACTCCGATCCGTCTACACCCACAGTAACATGATCACAGCTACTGCTGTGATGGTGTGAGACTTGTGGCCGCCTTGGGGCGTCTGTCGTGACTCCTCCATCCTTAGAATCTGTTGACGTGCTCTCCTGTGGTGTGAACATGTCACGTGTTCGTCTGGTTAGTGTATTGACCGGCCCCTCGCTCACCATGGAGCGGGGGCTGGAACACGTGTCCTCTCTCACCTGTCTTCGCAAAAGGTGGGGGGTCTGTTCGCAGACGCCTCTGGGTCTGTCCCCTAGAGACAGGCCCTGAGGCACCCTGCTGGGGTTTATTGAATAGACTAACACCCCATGAGCCGTGAGGGAGGGGGATGTGCCCCCCCCTTTATAACGGCCGACAGGCCAGAGAGGCCCGTACTGTTGAAAATATTTGTGTTGGTGTTGTGGGTTTTTTTAGTTTTTTTTTAATAGTCAATAAAACAGGGTGTGCTGTTTTATGATCTTTATTCATGCTTATGTGCAACGACATACATGATTTGATGTCACTCACAGCAGGGAGAGCATGGTTTGGGCATGCAACAGAATTATCAGCCATTTGTACTTTGCTACAAATAAAGTCTGAACAAGGTGCAAACATTCCCGTTACCGCGTGGGCGGGAGGTCGTCTAAAAGGTAAACGTGGGCCTGGTTCATCAGGCACGTTTTTGTCGGGTGTCCGGGTTAGCTGAGGAGGCCCTATGCCTGCTCGCTTGGCGTGGGACAAACCTGTTTTTGCTCCATGCGTGCTCGGAGCGAGGTTGGCTCGGCGGTAGCCTGGTTAAAACCAGACCCTTGTCCTTCACTTCGCTTCGGACTAGGGTCTGGAATTTCTCCATTGAGAAATTATTCTTGCTGGAGGCGTGGCCTCTGCCTGAGGAACAAAACCATTGGATCTTAGAAAAAATTTGAACAGGGAAAGCATTCTGCTCCCTCCCCCTCAGAGCTCTGCCGAACTTGACATCTGCTCCGCCTCCTGCTGCATTTTCTCTCGCTGCCTGCATATTCTGTGTTTATATGTTAATAAAATGTTTGAAAAAAATTAAATAAAACCATGTAGCGCTGGTCCAGCACACCAGAAGACCAGAAAATATGCAAGGGCTCGGGCAGCAACGTAAAACCTTAGTTTTTTTCTCTCGTGACAACCTCAGTCATTTCCTTATTCTTTGCACTCAGCGGAGAGAGAGAGGAGGAGGAGGAAGGAGGGAGCAATCACTTGACTTTTGGCAAAAAAACAAAATAAAACTCCAGATAAGGGATTAAGAAGGGGAATTTAACACATTTTTGTCACATATAAAAAAGTCCTGCATCGCTTTGAATGAGAACATGCGGCTGCTCGCTGGCTGCGCTGGGACAGGTGGCACTCAGCGGAGAGGAGCAGGAGGAGGAGGGAGAAGGGAGCGATCACTTGACTTTTGGCCAAAAAAACAAAAGAAAACTCCAGATAAGGGATTAAGAAGGGGAAATTAATACATTTGTGTCACATATAAAACAGTCCTGCATCGCTTTGCATCGCTTTGAATGAGAACATGCGGCTGCTCGCTGGCTGCGCTGGGACAGGTGGGGGCGTGGGTTAGGGGCCAAAAACTCCGCCCCTTCTGTTCTCTGATTGGTCCGGTCAAAAATCTACCGGAGAAATCGTTGTCTATGGGAGAAGTCCCAGACTGAGCAGTGAAGGGAAATGAGAATTGAGCGGAGCTGTGCAGGAAGGCGAGGGCCAGGCTAGCTCGACGGGGGTCTTTGCCGAGGTTCTTCCTCGTATGCAGGCCGCTTCTGCGGTGGCGCACGCGTCGTCGAGCGGTGCCGAGGCTGTGCAGGTCTGCCTCCAGCAGGCTCCCTGGGGGGGGGCGAAACTCCGACGGGGAATGCCCACCCTGAGAGCTTCAGCCTGCCTGCGCCTTTGGTCCAGCTTGGTCCGGATTCGCTCCAAAGTCTGACCAAATAGCCCCTCCGTTTCTATTGAATGGTGGAGAAAAGGCACCTTTTGTCCCTCCGGTAAATCCGTCAGCGTCATCCACAGGTGGCGGATCGCGATGACCACTTCCGCCATACCTCTGCCCTGAGCTACAGCAGCTGTCCCCATCATACGGAGAACCGAAGTCTGTTGCTCTGCGGGCTTCATCCAGTAAGTCGGCAGCAGCTTGCTTATCCGAGGTTACCTGCAGTTCTTGGAGTTTTTCCGCAAGGTAAGCCTGCATCATTGCGGACACGTTCATTGCGCGCGCCGCGAGTCCTTGAGCTCTGTAGCACTTCTCGAGGAGAGACGCCGAGGCTCTGCAAGCTTTGCTGGGAGAGTCGGTTTTGTCCAGGATGACTTGGGAGCTAGGTGGGACGCCAGTGTGTCCTCAATCTGAGGCGCGTTGGCTATTCCCACCTCATCCATCCCTTCCACGTCGAGGAACTGTGAGAGAGGAAGGAGCATGGGCGCTCGTGGTTGAGACCAGGTGCGTGTTAGTTCCGTAAGGAAGTCCGGGAACATGGGCATCCTTTGCCTCGTTGCTGCCTGCTGTTTTGAATAAAAGTAGTTCCCCGCCAGCCTCGTGACCTGTTGATGAGGCGGGGGTTCCGGCCAGGGGATGTGCAGCGCGTCTGCTGCTCTGTGGCACAGGTCGAACAGGGCAGGAATAGAAAAACCCGTTTCAGGGAGCACAGGTACCGGGGTCCTGGAGAGGTCCTCTCCCGGATCCTGATTTCGAGCTCTGGTTCCTCCGCTGAAAATTTGCCCGAGGCTGAGATGGAGATCTCGTCTTCATTCATCATGCCTCTGGTGTCGAACTCGACTGTTAGGTCCACCATGGGAGCGAGCGGGTCAGGGCTGTCGCCCCATTCGACGCACGTGCTGTCGTGTAGAGCCATGTTCTCAAGCTCTGGGGTCGGAGTGAGGGTCTCTGTGGTGTCTGGGTCCTGTGGTCCAGCTGAGCTTCCCATGGCCTTAGCCACGAGGTCCACCCGATGCCGCAGCACCGCATCCAGCATCTGGCTGCAGTGTGGGCAAGAATCGGGCGCGTCCAGAGCTTGTCTTGCATGAAATATACCCAGGCAGACTGGACAGGCCTCATGGGTGTCCGTTGCTGCGAGGGAAAATCCACAGCCACTGGGACAGGCGCGCGAGGTTGGGCTCGCCGTCCCGTTGGTTTTCCTTTGAAGTTTTGTCTTTCGCTTTCCTTTCTCCGGAGGCATGTCCGAGATAAGGCGAGCGAGTCCTTCCAGAATCCTTTTTCTTCTTTGTTCAAGTGTCTCCTCCGTCGTGTCGCTTTCGCTGGCTAGCCCGCTAGGATGTTAGCCGGTGTAGCGGTTGTGGCGGTACGCAAGGAAAAATGCTCTGTGCGCTTTGTGCAGGGAGCTAGCTCACCTCAGGTTGAGCGATGGGAGCAGCAGAGAAGTCCCGCGAAGAGAGGTAGTTCAGGTTTTGCGAGGTGAAGGGCAAAAAAGAAACAGTTGGAGGGGCGTCAGTCGCTTAAGTACCTAAAGGGCGGTACCTCTGATGCGGGGTGACATCCCCTGCCGTAAAAGGCGTGAATGTATTTCTTCAGGTAATCGCGCGGGGGCGCAATTCCCATAGCAAGTATGTTGCACCGAGAGAACTTGACTGAAAGGGAACTAATTCATATATATTTTTGTAATAATTTGGTTTTGATCAGATTCTTAAATGTAAATAATGATTTGGCATTTTTAATTACAGTATCCAAGTCATTCCACAAACTAATTCCCTGAATTGAGGTTGACCGACCCCTCGAACTGGTTCTAGGTTTAACAAAAATATCTGCTCCCTTTAGATTATAACTGGAGTGCAGTATGGATGAACACCTGCAACACGTCCAGTTAGGATGCATGATGTTATCAGCATGGTATCGTATCGGCCGATATTAGCGATAAAGTTAAATATCGGGCATCGGCCATTCCATCAAAATAACTCACTGATATAAGTCTTCTGTTTTAAGTTATTTTTTAATTTAGGAAACTGTCAAGTCTATTAATGCTCACTACTTATGCACTTTTCACTTTTTGCTTGTGAACAGGTTGAGTTTAGATTTGTGAAAATTTACAAATGTGCACTGTTCAAGTGTTGTCGTTGTATTATAGAGTAAATGTTATGAATAAATGTATAACATAATCCAAGTTGAAGTGTTGCATCATTTTCAGCATCTACATTTGGTAGCAGGTCAAACTGACAAAGACCTGCAGAATAATGTATTTTAATTCCACAGCAGAGAAGATATGTACCGGTAGTCTCTGTAAGTAGGTCTAGGAAAAAAATATTGGTATCAGTTATCAGCCAAATATGTTTTAACATATCGGCCAAAATCCAATATTGTGCATCCCTACTTCTAATTGCTAATGTTTGTTTGTTTGTGTTTGCAGCCTCTCAGGTTGTCCCCGAGCCTTGTTCGCCAAGAAGAAGGCCAAGTTCCCTGCAGAGGACTACCTGAGCACCAAGTTCAGAGCCACCGACGGTACGACGGTCAGAGGAAATGAACCCGACACGTGCTGAAGACTGAACCTTTGGTTTGAAGCACTTTGAACAGGCACATTCATTTATTTAACAAAAAATAAGTACATTTGTATAAACATTAAGGTTTATATTTGATCTAAGCAAGTCAGGTCCTCTGGACGGATTCTTCAAAAGACTTCTTCAGTCTGAGGAGCTGCAACAAACTCAGTCTTATAAATAGCACCTTCTCGTAGTGGATCAACCAATTTGATGGTTGACATCCAGAACTAGCTGGTCACATGATTAAATAGGACCATCAGCCTAACGATGGATCGTTAGTGCCCTGATGGCCACTTGCTATTCACAGAGGGTTGAGTGATACTAGCAAGAACAACATTGTACGAGGGGGACAGTTGGACACGGAGGCTCCGCCCCTGTTTAACGATGGACAGGTTCTCTTCACAAAGATGGCCTCCTTCGCTCTTCTCTATTTATATTTTATCTAGTTTAATAGAGGTTAAAGAAAAGGTCAATAAAAATTAAAGTAAAAAAAATACAAAGATGGTAAAACTACAAATTAAATGGTGCATATGGCTCATTAACAAACTATTATACAGCAATACCTTGGAGCTGGGTCAATGAAAAGTTTATGGTGTTACAGATGTGTATGAAGTTTTGTTACATCCGCGATCAGAAGTCGTGGGCGGGGCAAGAGAAAGTTTACATACGGAGACTGTACCGTAATACGTCCATCTTTTGTTGGGCGAGTAATAAAAACACAGAATAGACGTTCGTCGAGTTTTATTCAGTTTTTCTTTTTTCTCTTTTGTTTTAGTTTTGGACAACGATGAGGACATCAAGCAGCTCAACAAAGAGATAAACGATCTGAACGAGTCCAACAACGAAATGGAGGTGGATATGGTCAACCTGCAGACTCAGGTGAGTCCCGCTGCCGTTTGCTTCCCTCGACAGGACCGGGGGGGGCTCAGCCTTAGAGAGAGGAGTAGTAGCTTGGAGTAGTGCTGCTCCTCTGAGTCTGTTGAGGAGGTTCTAATGATCAGGACACCTCCCTTTGGAGGTTTTCTGGGCCTGTCCCTCTGGGGAGAGACCCGGGGCAGACCCAGAACTCTCTGGAGGGTTTATAGATCCTCTCTGGTCTTGGGGTCCCCCAGGAGGAGCTGCAGAGCGTCGCTGAGGAGAGGGAGGTCTCTCCTGGACCTGGTGCCTTCTCCACAGACAGAAGGTGGAGATGGATGAACTTTTCATACCTGCAAACTAGTCACCTTTCGGCGAAAATCGCCGTTTTCAAAGCAAAATATATCATTTACGTGAATCGTGTAGATCCGAAGAGTTTTTGTTTTCGGGGGGAGGGGGGGTCAGACCCGTGGCAGATTAGATGCAGAGCCATGATTAGATGGCATCATTTCCCACTGACTGGATTTCAAGAAACAAGGCTTCTGTCGACAATAAAACATCTTTGTTGGAGCGCGTCATTTGGCCAATCACAACCTCAAGACAGACGATAGTGGGTGGAGACGACAGCGAAATCTTTGAACTGAATAAAGTTTTTTTTTTTTAACTCCACAGCGTGAGTTGAACAGAGCGAGAGGTGAGGGGGGGAGGCGGAAGCAGAGCAGAGGCGGTGTTTTCAAAGGAAATTAAGTAAATTTTACAAATGAACGACGCAGAGAAAACTGTTCGACCCAACTCCTCCAAAATGTGGGAGCTCTTGACGCTTCACAAAGATTTTAAAAAAAACTGAGCAACATGCAGTTTTGAAAAGTGACGACACGAACGAGAGAACCACGCTGATGAAACGTTAACATGACCGAGTCGTAAACTAACTTCACCACGTTGTGGAGGAACAGCAGCAGGCAAGTCTGTGTTTCAAAGTGAGAAAACATAATGTCAGTGTCTCTGGTAGCTGAAGCTGCTCAGTATTGAACACTTTTTTTTTCTTTTTTTTTTTGACTAGCCATCTTTTTTGTGTATGTCCTAATTATACTGTACAGTATTGGGATATGTTATTAAATTTATTTTTTTCCTAAAGTCAAAAGTCGTTAAAGAGCAATTTTTTCCTTATGCTGTAGATGAGAAAGAGCCCAGGTAACACATTGTCTGGAAAGTAAAATAGTTCAAATCAGTGATGCTGTTCTGAGTCTATCACTAAATCAGAAAACTGTAAAAAGCCCCTCCTAAATTCACTGTTGGTGGTTTTTAAAATGTCACCTGTTCATTGGGTTAAGTTAATCTTATTTTTATATGTGCAGTTGAGTGTCACCATTGTTTAGTAAAATGGCATGTTGTGTTACAAATAAAACAAAATAAAAATTAACAAAATAAAAGTCAATTGCACCCCTAAAGTCACTGTGATAAAGTGTCACATTAATTTAATTATCTTAGCCACAGGAGTGAGTTTAAAAACAGGATGATGTCTATATGAACTAGTTGAATGAGGTGTCTCTAAAATATCCTGATGCATGATCAATAATAATTTAAACAATTTTTTAATCTGTCCACAGGTCCTGACTTTATTTTGTTAGTTGTCTCTAAAATAGTTAGTGAATCAAGTGTTTACATGTAGGTAAACATAGATGTTTAACAACTTGTTAAAATACACCAGAATGCAGGAAATGGCATCTACTTTATTCAAAAATTTCTGGCAGAACATTTAAGAAAGGAGTTTTTACTGTTAGCAAAATGTTCTGCTGCTGCTGCTGTTGTTAGTTGTTAATTTTTTGGTTGACACAATCTTTCCTATTTATGTTCTCATTAAATCAGGTTAGTAAATGACTTTTACCTGAAGCATGTTAAAAAATTACAAAATCTTTCAGGGGGGTGGGGGGGTTGGCACAACGTTTGTCACCTTTTTCATCCCTTCAGAGTTTGCAGGTATGACTTTTAGAATATAAAATATTTTTAACGCTTTGCAGAATAATTATGTGAGTCTTGTTTAAATGTGTCCTCTGGTTGGTGAGATATTTTGCTAACAGACGAAGGTGGTTCCATGACGGCCCCGCCCCTCGCGGCAGCAGGTGAGAATCCCGACCTCGGGGCCCAAAGTGACGGCGCTGTTGACCCCTCGTTGCAGATCTCCTCCATGGAGAAGAACCTGAAGAGCATCGAGCACGAGAACAAGCTGATGGAGGAGCAGAACGAGGCGCTCTTCGTGGAGCTGTCGGGTCTGAGCCGGGCCCTGATCCGCAGCCTCGCCAACATCCGCCTGCCCCACCTGGTGAGCTCGGCTTCTCGTCTGCGCCTCCGGGTGTTTGTTGTGTTTCCCCGTTTGTTGATCCCGCTCCTCTCCGCAGCAGGAGCCGATCACGGAGCAGAACTTCGACCGCTACGTGAGCACGCTGACCGACATGTACACCAACAAGGAGCGCTTCCAGAGCCCGGAGAACAAGGCGCTGCTGGAGAGCATCAACAAGGCCGTGAAGGGCATCAAGGTGTGAGGCTCGACGGCCGAACAGCTCCACGATTCAAAAACACAAAAAGGGAATTCAGGTTAAACAAACGACGACTTTTAAAAGAATCAACCCAGGGAGCGCTCTGTCGAAGAAAAGTGACCAAAACTCACGCCGTGCTGCCGGACCTCGTCGGAGGAGGAGGAGCCTTCAGGCAGGACGGACGAGGAGGAGGACAATGTTCCAAACTTCACGTTCACGGCTGCTTTTTATTTTTACTACTTTGGGCTGGCGTGACGTTGACGCCAGACGGGAGGACTCTGGTGGCGGTTTGTAGCACTCGCCGCGGCGCTCGCTCCAACACATCATGTCCGATCCCTCCGTCGCCACGACCCCCCCCAGCAATATGAAGCACCACCTGAACGTTGGTGTTTGAGTCAGAGGCCAAAACAGATCTCAGACCAGCTGACGTTTCATTTATTTATTTTCTAAAAGCAGCAGATCGACCCGTCCGGACCTGAAACGATGGTCGTATCGGCGCACGTCCGT
>JBBPBX010020976.1:0-16412 GCA_038048925.1 Garcialebias charrua | reverse complement strand
GGGCTGAGTTTGTGACTGTGTGTTTGTGTACTTGTGGACATGTCCCCCTGTTCCTGTGTCAGTGTTATAACGCAGAGAAGTGATGTCAGTTATCGTGGGCGTATGAACCATTTTAAATGTTCTCTATAAAAAATACAAATAAAGACTCATAGACAAGAACAAAAAATGTCTTTGTGGTTTTTTTTATTTTTTTTTCAGAAAAATCAAATAACTCAGATTAACCTTCTACTGCACACAACATCTTTGTTCCAACCCAACATGGACAAAATTTAGCATTTTATTTTTTTATTTCTTTTAGTTTGTTTTAGATCTTTGACTAACTGCACATGTTGGCTTTAATATGTTATTTCCTGATTCCACTAAAAGTTATTTGTGACATCAAAGTTAACGCTCTAATCCAGGTAGAAATCCAGACGGTTTCATTTACTGAAACGTTTCGTCCTTCATCCAAAGGACTTCTTCAATCTGAGGAGCCACCAAACAAACTGATTCCCAAAAAATAGCATACTGTACTCCATAGTGGGGAAAAAAACAGTTTGCTGGTGCTAAGATGGCCTCCGGGGCCCGCCCTCTCCCCCATCAACTCTGAGACAGTCATGACAAAGTGGTTCAAAGTGGGTTTTTACCTGGATTATTGCATGAACTTTAGTGTTTTTGAACAACTTTGCATGACTTGTTTCATAGATGTTTCTCATTGTAGTGATATTATGCAGGCGGAAGAAGGAGGTTCTAATAGCAGCTGTTTCGGCTGTCATCAGCAAACTGGTTTATCCACTGTGAGAGGGTGCTATTTATAAGACTGAGCTGAATACAGCTTCTCAGACTGAGGAAGTCTTTCGGACAAAAGACGAAAAGTTTCTACAATTTTTTTGTTTTGTTTTGTTTTTTGAATGTCCAGAGGACCAGACTAAGCTTTTTTAGATTTTTCTACCTGGATTATTGAGCATGAACTTTGGTGTTTTGAACCACTTCGGCATGACTTGTTTTTCTGCATCATTTTTAGATTACCTATAGATGTTTCTCATTGTAGTGATATTACGCAGGTGGAAGGAGGTGGTTCTAATAACGTTTTTAATTTGGTGAATAAAAGACATGTCCTGAATGAAAATAACACCAAGGTTTTTAACATTAGAGCTGGAGACCAGAATAATGTCATCTAAGGAGGAGAAAGACTGAAAAATTAATTTTTAAGATGCTCAGGTCCAAAAACTGAAACATCAGTCTTGTCTGTGTTTAAAAGCAGAAATTAGAGTCATCCAGGTTTTTATGTCTTTAAGACATGCTTGTAGCCTAAGTTACAATATATTCAATATAGGATAGGACATGATTACCTGCAGTGTTCCGTCAGTGAGGACTGAACTTGGCAAAATGGCCTTCTCCTACTCCACTCCTGCTTCCTGGAATATCTTACAAAAAGATCTGAAGATCTCGACCTTGACCTCTCTAAATGGCTTTAAGAATCTGTTGGAATCCTGGCAAAACCAATGCAGACATGTTCCTGTTTTTGATTTTCTACATCTACTTTATAATCTGTCTGTTTTGCTACTTTGACATCTTTGTTTTAACTTGTTAAAAAAATCTGTATGCCTCTCTTATGATTGTCTGTTGTTGATTGTCCAAGGAAAATCTACTGTTGCTGTTGTCATCATTCTTTAGTTTGTAGACAGGTCTCTCTTGTAAATGAGTCCTCGAGGCTCAATGGGATTAACCTGCTTAAATAAAGGTTGAATGAATGAAAAATAACTGTGTATCATGATCAGCATAACAATGAAAATGTATCCCATGCTGTTTAATAACTTTACCTAATGGAAGCAAAAACAAGGTAAAGGGTATTTGTCCAAACACTGAACCCTGAGGAACTCCATGACTAACTTTGATGTATGATGAAGATTCATTATTTACATTTACAAATTGGATTATAGTAAGATAAATATGATTTAAACCAATTTAGAGCCGTTCCTGTAATCCCAACATCATATTCAAGCCTCTGTTACAGAATATCAACCGTATCAAATGCAGCACTGAGGTCTAACAGGACCAGAGCAGACACCTGTCCATTGTCAGAGGCCATGAGAATACATGAATACAGAATATACACTACTGTACTCTTAATTTAACTGCATTTTTACTGTAGTTTACTGTTATTATTGTTATTGTTGTCTGTACTTTATATGTTTGGTCTGGAACAGGTCTCTTTTGTAAATGAGTCCTCTGGCTCAATGAGACTTGCCTGTATAAATAAAGGTTGAATGAATATCATTAGTATGTAACTTTCACCAGTGCAGATTCAGTGCTGTGGTGATCTCTAAACCTGACTGAAACTCTTCAGATTATTTATTTGCAGATGTTCACATAACTGACCAGCAACTATTTTCTTAAGAATTTTTGAGAAGAAAGTTTGATTAGATATAAGTCTATACTGTTGGCTATGATTCCTGAGTCAAGGTTATGTTTCTTAAGTAAATGTTTAATTACAGCAATCTTCAAGCTCTGTGGTACATAACCATGCATTAGAGACAAATTAAGCAGATCCCAGGCTTGGTTATTAATTAAAGGAAATGCATCTTTAGCCTGTCTGGTTGGAATGGGATCGAGCAGACATGTGGATGGTTTGGATGAAGCTATTGTTTTTGACAACTCAGAGAGCTCAACAGGACAAAAATAGTCCAAACATAAATCAGGTTCTAGTGACATTTTTAAAGTTGTCTCATCTTGGAATTTTCTCTCTAATTGAAAAAAAAAAAAAGTATTTATAAAGAATCTCATGAAGTCATCCCTGCTTATAGTTGGCCGTCTTGTTAGCCGCTAAGGAATGTATCTTTAGCAATATGATAAACTGCTGCTTTATTAATGTTGAACTTCCACTCTGTGTTCCTCTAAAAGGCACACAGCTAAATGAGCTCTGAACTATTTCAAATAAGAAGACGGGTCTGTTGTCTAGCTGTAGCTTCAAGGATCCAAGTAGAGGATCACTTTACAGCAGCTTCACACAGGCTGACTAACGTGAAGGCTGCGCAGGTGAATGGACTGCATGTATATATCACCTTTCTATCATATCAAGACACTCAAAGTTCTTTACAACAATCTGTGCCTCATTTACCCATTCATACAGCACTCTTCTAGATCTCTACAAAGAATAATCAGAGCTTTATCACATTCATACACCGATGGGACACACATCAGAGGCAATGAGGAGTTCAGTGTCATGCTCAGGGACACTTGAGCATGTGACTGCTGGTGGAATCGAACCCCCAGCTCTCCCATTGGAGGACGACTGGTCTAGCCTCTCAACCATAGCTGCCCCCAGCTGAAGAGGATTATTATTTAATAGATGTAAATAGATGTCTAAAAAATAAACTATTTAATATATGTAAATAGTTTTTTTAGGCATTTATTTTGTTCAGTTACAGCTGTTAATAAATGTGCCTGTGTGACAATTGGGACAAAACTTTGACTCAATTTTTTTTTTATTATTACTTTATGGAAAGAAAAAAATATTGAGATATATACAGTATCGTATATCACAATTTTTGCAAAAAAAAATAAAATAGAGATGTTAATTTTGGTCCATATCGCCCAGCCCTACTAGCTATATACTGAAAAGGAACCTGGGGTTATTTTTATTATCATTAATTAAAGATGAATAATATACAGTTCTAGGTTTACGGAGCACTTTTTTGTATGTTACCAGGTTATCTCTCCAGGATAAGTAAAATTCCTCATTGTTAGTGGAGCGCTATTTTCTTTCCAGCTTTCTAGATGTCTTCGTTATATGTAACTCAGAAATGAACCAAGGAACTATCTCCTCTGATTGATTACTTTCTTTCTCAGCACAGCAGCTTTATCAAGTGAAGTTTGAAAAGAAGTAGTAAAATTATCAACCAGATGATCTTAGTCACTATTCTCTGATGTCTTACTCGGCAAGACAGAGGAAAACGATGGAAGAGAATGTTTAAATTTGGTTCCAGTGTTTTCCGAGAAGCACCTGCTAAGGTGAAATTTACTCTCAGTAACTGTGTAGTCATTTAATGTAAACTCAAAGGTAATTAAAAAATGGTCAGACACAACAGGACTTTGAGGAAATATTACTAAGTTATTAATCCCGATGCCATAGGTCAGAACCAGGTCAAGAGTGTGATGATGAGAATGAGATGTTTGGACGTTTTGGATAAAACTAATTAACTATTAGGTTTTTAAAGGCTATGCTGCCTTGAACTATCACTTTCAACATCTACAAGAATATTGCAATATTGTTTATGTTTATTAAATTTTTTCATTTTTTTTACAAAAGAAACAATGCAAGACAATCCCATAAATGATAATGTACAAAATATAAAAAAATGAAAGGTAGCAGAAAGAAGAATAAATCTTATTATATCTGCCCCTTTTTTCCAACAATCAGATTAAACAATAATAATCTTCAACCAACAGTACAAAATGACTAACTCTTTCTAATTTTCTAACTAATACAATACACATTACGCTATTTCATATATATTTTTAACACATTCGTTTTGATCATTTTCTTAAATGTAAACAGTGACTTGGCATTTTTAACTACATTCTCCAAGCCATTCCATAATCTAATTCCCTGGATTGAGGTAGAACGTCCCTTCAAACTCTGAATTTACAAACATCTCTGTTCCCTTAAGATTATAACAACTTTGTCAATTATTATAACTTTATCATTATTATAACTTACCATTATTATAACTTTATCAGTATTTAGTAGACAGTATTTAGTAGTAAATAAATAAAATATTATGAGTGTATTTGTGCTGACAAACGGTACTTATGATCAGTCAGTGATACACTTTTTCCCCTCAAAGATGTGAAGTGTAACGTAGTACAGCGCTGACATCTGCTGGACCTTCGGCTCAATTCAACTCCAACAACCAGGAAGTTTTAAAAACATCAGCTTTTGCAGCCTTTCAACCCCTTTTTTTCCCCCAGTCATAAAAAAATAAAATTTTCACATTTTTTAACACAACCAAGTTCAGTCTATCATGCAGAGTTATGTTTTTTTTTATTTATTATTATTATTATTTGATACGTTCAGGCTTTTAAACGATACGAACAGAAGCTTCAATGCAGCAGATCAACAGTTAAAATAATCTTAATTTATGTTTTATTTTTTATTTTTTAAATTAATCTTTAATCTCATTAGTACTGTAACGAATAATGTGGGGTAAGGTATTTAAACACTTACTGGACCACCATTATTGTAGAGATATAGGACTTACCTATAGTTTTAGATGTGCAGGTCTGAGCAGACTTTTATCTGCACAAACTTGCCACCAAGTTCACGGGGTCTCAACTTTTTCAGAATAAATCAATAAATCTGTGATGTGATTAGCCAGAAATGTAATTTCACGAGAGGCTTCAACTTATGTTGGTCTACCAGAAAAATAGACCTTTTATTGAAACTATCACAAAAATTACATTAAACATTTGTATCGATATTAGCTCTGATTTAATAACTACGTTGACAAGAATTCAAATTAAAACAAACAGACAGTTAGGATTTAACTGTTGGCACATTACTTGACAGATTAAAAGCTTATGAAAAATAAGAAATAGGAGGAAGAAGATGAAAGCTAAGTTAACTGAAATTGATTATTTTGAAACAACCAGGGTGGCATGCCTTTCCCAAACAGGTCCAGCTGTACTTCCGACACGTGCAGCATACAAACAAGCCTCTTTACCTGGTGACGATACGTCTGGTTGAGGTGAGGACTGAGAAGTTTGTGGACACTAACGGGCTGTGTGGACCCGCTCAGGTCCAGTCGACTTTGTGCGTGTATGGCTGGATCAGACGAACCGGGAGCACGCTTTCACCGGCAGGAACAGGCCCCAATCGCACTGGCTGAACTTTCAAAATAAAACTTCAGAAAACAAATTCTTCCAGAAGATGAGTGAGTGGGTTACAGTAAGCTTTACTGTAACTCCAGCTGAAACGTGGGTCGAGTTGACACACTGACCGGAACGTCTCCAGCTTTCCCAGAGGAGAGAAACCAGTCGTCAGTTAGTTCTCTCCAAAACACTAACTGCAAATGCAGGAAATGACCTTTATATGGGAGGCGGGGTCTTCCCCACCTCCTTAATGACTACTGGCTGAACTAACAAAATAAAAGATGGAAGTTTAATTCCATAGGCAGAAAGACTCTTGACGGACAACAGGAAAACTGTTTACATAAACAGCCAGATGGACTGGCCTGTTGAGTCTAGGTTGCAGACAAAACAGAGAAGAGAGTGAACAGCTTACCCTGACTCATGTCCTAGATTTCAGAGCACACTTGTATTGTAGAATAAACCAGCAGAAGTCAAACTCATGCAAGTAACAGATCATCATTAAAATGACAAAATATACTGTTGATCAATTCTGAATTAACACACATTAAAGAGAAAGTTCAATCTGATTAATTAGTGTCCATTAATTCATAATAATTGTAAAAAATAAAAGTGTCCATTTGTCTCCTTGAGAGTTTCAAGAAGGTGTAACACTGAGAGTTTCAAAGAGATGCAGAGAGGTGTACTTGAAGGTCAAGCCTACAATATCAGAGATGAGGTGTATTACTACAGTCCCCCTTTTTGGAAGTCATCGCCTGTCCTTGGAGATGAGTTCCAACACGAAAGGATACCACCGAATGTCTCTGACCTCTATGTAATCCAGCAAGTGGAGAAAAAAAAGTCAAAAAAAAGTTCAAAATTATACTCCCATAATGTTTTTGGAAATTCCATACTGTTCGTAGGTAATCCCATTGCGGTAAGCTTTCAATCCTTTGGAAAACATAGTCTGTTAACCCATGGAAAACTGAGTCTGTGATCCCTTGGAAAACAAAGTCTTATAATCCACAACGGTAAATCCACAACGATGGGGGTTATTGATTTCATCAGCAAGAATGGTTTTTAATCAGCATGTAGAGGGGATCCCTCGATTGAAGCAGAGGAGGCGGGCCTTGGATGAAGGTTGAAGACCAACGTTGGATCAGCAGGTCCCCACATCGAAGGTTGCAGGCTGGATGGCTTCCAGTCGGTGCCACCCTGGTTCAATGTGTCATGCAATTATGTGGTTTTAGGTGGGCTTATGATTGGGATTCTACATTAAGCCTTACCTATATGCACCTGGTATGTAAGCTATCATGGATTAGATCAGCTACAATTACCAATTAAGGGGTGGATCAATGCTGTAAAAATCAGAAATAGGGATCTATACCTATAGAAATGTGGAGGGCTTCTGTAACGAAGGCCTCTTCATTCAAACTATTCCTCCATTCATTATTTAGTTTAGGTTAAACTAAAATAAAAAAAATGAAACTAGTTTGGTCTAAATGTCTGTTGTCTTTTAGACGAACGACGCAAGATTTGGTATTCCCTATAAATTTTGAAGTCTATGGCGAGACTCATCAAAATGAATAGATCTAGAATAGAAACGATCGAATCGGTCCTACCTAAATGATTGGGAGGTCAGTGTAGATTATAGTACCTTAAGTAGTATTGATCTACAATGACTCTTCAAAGATTGAGATCTTTAACAAAATGAACAGCATGTTGGCATAGTTAAATCCATTTAAGTCTTCAACTTATCAACAATCAAAACCTCTTTTGGCTGGGAGTGTTCAGAAAACAATAACAACTTCAATAACACAAAAGTAGCAATTAAGCAACTAAAAACAACGTTTCACTACGTCAAACTCACTCTGGTCGTCAGATTCCAACGTGTCACACACAAGAAAAACAGTTCTTAGCTTTATAACCGATGTCAATTAAATCCTGCAGATTTAAACGGTTGTTAAGGTTAGTTTTTGTTGTGGGTTTTATGCTTAGCGTTTCTAAGTTCTAGTTGGAACGGTTTCTTTTCGCAACTAGAATAGTTTAAACTGTTTAGTTTATTTACTATCCTGTGCTTGGACGACCTTGTTTTCCCATGAAGTCTTTGAGTTTGCGAGATCTTTGTCGTTTGTGGGGTTATTGAAATCTTTGTCCTTGACATGGGCATGGCCTAACATCACCCCCCTGTGGTCATGAGGGACCACGCGCACAGGTGTGGACGTCCGTCCATGGGCACGAGTTAGGATGCCATTGTTTAGTTTATGCTGTTTACGCAGCTTAGAGTAGACAGTACGCAGGAACTTCTTAGGTTTCGGCCAACGTATCTCTGTACGTTTACCTCTTTCTGCGTAATTCAGGTGTGTCACAACTGTCGGCGCCGTCGCAGGCGTGTCTCTGTCGTTGTGATGTATGTCTTCCCACTTCATGAATGAAGAGGTGCTCTTTGAGTCTGTAAGAACTATGTCATTGCTGAGTAGTTCTAGATTCAAATGCTCTTGAACCAAGGTTTCATTGAAAGCTTGGCTGATAGCTGAATTACCTGTCCCAGAGGACAGCACAGCGTTCTCGGTGTGTGATCCTTGGACCTCTACACCGTCCTCTACCTGTGGTAGGAAGTGTGAGTTCACCCCCCTTTTGTTTGAGGAGGGGTCCTCAAAATCTGTAACAATGAAGTCCAAGTGACTGCCAGCGTGTAGTAGACTGTCACCTTGTGGGCTCAGATGTCCTTGAACCAAGACTTCACTGAAAGCTTGGCTGTTTGCCGAATTACCTGTCCCACAGGACAGTACAGCGTCATCGGTGTGGGACCCTTGGATCTCCACACCTTCTTCTACCTGTGGTAGGCAGTGTTCAGTGAGCGCTGAAGGTGTCAGCTCGCAGAGGAGGTTCTCGTGTTGGGCCAGAGTCTGGTCCAACTGTTGAGTCTCCTCTGTCTCACCTGTAGTTGAAGGTTCACTTACCGGGTTTGTGGTCTCGGTTGGGGAATCCATTGTGGCCACAGCGGTACCTGCTGTTAGACAGTCAGTGTCCTGACCTTGGGGAGGCACCACGATTGGCAGTGGACTGCTCACTGTGGCCCACATTGTCTGATTGCCATAATTTATAATCGCTTCAAAGCGATTTATAAAATCTTGGCCAACCACAAATGGAGTCTGGAGTGAGTCAAGTTCAGACACATATACCGGGTGGTATAGTGACATTTCGCCAATCTGCATGTGAACCATGGCTATTAGGGTTGTTCTCGTCTTTGCGAGGCCCTGTTGCTCACCATAAGTGTATTTCACAAAGGGTATTTGCCTGTCAACATCGTTAGCGGCGGTCCTTAGCTCCTCAAACAGTTCGGCTGACATGGTAGACACGTCTGAGCCGCTAACCAGGAGCGCTTCTTGCGCGAGGACCCCTTCCAATGTGAGTGGCAGGTAAGCTCTCTTAGCTATCCCCCTTTTTATAAAGTTACACAGAAACCGTTCAGGTTTTTCCACACGTTTCTGTGTACGTGTGACTCTGTCTGTGTAATCGTCGTCGCTGTCAGCATCATGATGGCTGTCTGCCTCATGACCTTCAGGATGTGGATTTTCAGCAATTTGTTTGCTGTCAGCATCTGGACTTTCAGGACGCTGATCATCAGCAATTTGTTTGCTGTCAGCATTTATGTCAGTGTTGACGTTGTTGTTGTCAACTGTGTGCACTGAGTTGTTGCAAAAGGCAGTGCTGCGCGTCGCTTCATCAGGTTGAACAACGTTGTTTGTGTTATCATCAAGGACAACGTCACACGTTGTGTCAGCTTGGTCAACCACTGTAACATTCAAATCATTTGACAAACAACTTACAACCTCAGTCACGTCTACGCGCGGAGGCGCCGCTTCCATAATCTGGAGCATGTGTGACTCATTGCATGTCTCGAGCTGTGCAGTTCGAGGGGCAGGGGCAGGAGGGCCGCTTCTCGTGGGTACATGTTGGGGCAGACCATTTTTCAACGGTTCACGGTGCCCATGCAACCGCCTTCGAATCTCACCTACTGTGAGATCCATGAGAGAACTCTTTTGGTTCAATCCGAACCATCTGGGTTCATCTAGAGAGCGAACACCTACCTTTTGTGGTTCTCTGCTCATCTCAAGGTTTTCAACCTGAGAGGCAGGGGGAGCAGAACTTCCCATGAACCGATCAGAGCCACCGTTCCAGCTGGACACAATCTGTGGTTTGTTATCATGAAAAACATGTATACTTTCACACTCTGAAGGAGAGGGAACCTCTTCTACTTCCTGCGAGTGGGACGTGACCTTTTGACCTGGGCACACCACTAAGGGTGTTTTTCGTCGTTCGAGCATGTCAAAAAATTCCACAGCACATTGTTTAATTTCTGCCATGGTACTCTCTTTGCAATTAACATTGAAGCGAACACATTTCATTATGAAAGGTATTTGATTCAAAGCGAAACGACTTTTAAACAGATAATCTTCCTCAATTCCAGGGACAGTTTTATCCCTTGTGTAAAAAGAGAGGAGCCTGTCGTAAAACACCAGGGGATGTTCACCTGGTTCCTGAAGGACGTTCTTTGCAGCTAAGTGCCTATCAAATGATGAACCTGTTAGAACGTCCATCTTTGTACTGATTTTCTGTGAAAAATCAAGGAAAGTGGGTCTTATTTCACAGTGTGCAGTCTCACCATGTGATGCCTGCGGCAGCCAACATGGAGTCCAAGATGTGAAATTAAATAAAAATCAGTGATTCCTATTAATTTGTCGACCTGTGACAAGGTCAAACAAAATCGGCTGTCGTGGTATCAGGAGCCTCATGTGCAGAGGCCGCCATCTTATCTGGAAATTTGTGAAACACAAATTAAATGAAGCCACCGTAGAGAGCAAGGCCTACCAGCCTGTTATTCTAAATAAACTTGTATCTAAAATAAACAGGAGGGCCTGTGTGCAGCTGCTCAGTAACATCCAAGATGTGAAATTTAACAAAAATCAGTGATTATTATTAAATTGTCAACCCATGAGACGACCATCAAGGTCGGCTAGTTTTTGTTTGATTCTTTGTGAAAACCAAGACAAAATATGCCTCCTGTGTGTTATTTTAAACTTGCAGTTTAAAAAAACAGGGACAGACAGTTCGTTTTGCACAGAATTGATGATAAAAGTGTCAAGTTTTATCAAAAAGCAGACAAGTCTGTATTACTTCTGTGTAACTGTTCTGCCATCAACATTTGATTATATGTGAAAATCAAATGAAAAGGTGCTGTGAGTGTGTTACGTCAACTGTACTCCATACACCCTATTTAAAAAAAAAAAACAGGAAAGTTGACCTCAGACTGAATTGCATCAAACTGTAGTCTAATGCAACCAGCACCCAGCAGGTGGGGGTGTGCAGCGCTGGATAAGTTTATCACAGCGACCGCAATTCTCTTTCTGACCGCTATAGAGGCGCTGTTATCACCTGTGAGCGCAGCCGTGAGCTGCCAAACATTCACAGACGTCTAACAACGGGTCAAAAGCATTAATCAGAAATATCCAGAGCTTTGACGTGACAAAACTCTCGAACCCCAGCCTCACAAAATACGAAACGATGTGAGAAACATTGGTTGAACTGTGAAATCTTTTAAACTGCGTTTAAAAGAAATAAAGTCGGACCCATAAAGGAGCTGCATCTCCCGGCGTCACGTGACCTGGTCACATGGCGATCGGCAGTTTTAGAACAACTGACTCAATCCACCCATTAAAATCACAAAAACACCGCGTTTAAACAGTCTTTTCAATGACAGTAATGGACAAACAAGCATGGAAACTTGTCTGGGACAAACAGCTGAAATGAAAGTTGACGAGCGTCAACACCTACAGCGTAATCGACCAATCACAGCGAAGACAGAACTGTAGTTCTAAAACCCAAGTGTTCATGGGAAACTGTGTCCTCCAAACTTAACGCCACCCACGTGAGATGCGCCGATCGAGCGTTGTGTTCACGGACCTATGGTCGGTCGAACAAAAGCGTGGAACGGACTTTTCAACGTTCTAAAACAGTCATAAATATCGCAAAACACCGCGGTTAAGCCAGTCTTCGACGATATCACGTGCATAGAACTCAAACAACACAAATAAACCGTCAGAAATGTGTACATAAATGAATCTGACAACCAGCAGTCTACAGAAACCAACGTTCTTGAACACGACACACAATGGACCAATCACAGCGTTTTAAGCAGCCATCTTGTCTCGGTACCGCTAACGACTAGCTTGACCCAAAGAACTGGACACACTTTCACAAAATAAACGTATTTTTACACCGCAGAAAACTCTGTAAATGAGCTCAACACATCCAGGCTAACTCCCACGCCCCCCAAAGAAGGCAGCACGCTAACTGTTTAAACAACGGACTTTACGTCACACGGAACCGGATCCTGTCCGGTCCAAAAGCAGAGTGGGTTTCACCCGAACCTCGGCAAACACGTTGTAACAGATTAGGTAAAAATGGAGCAGCAAAGAGTGAAACAGACCTTCAACAGCAAACCGCAGATGTAATAAAATGAAGCAGAGGTGACACGGCGGTCACAACAATGAAAAAATGCATGCAGCCTAGCGACACGTAATGAAACGTCTCACAACCACAACCATCATTCATTTGCAGCTTCAAGCATACGTTGAAATGTGAAAGAAAAAATAATTCTAACGGGAAACGCACCAGACAATGCCACGATTAGCAATCTCTGAGACACTCACCAGCCAAAACTATTCCATAAGTCCACAACAGGATGCAAACTATGCCAACAAATACCGCGACAATAAGCTACAAAAACAACTTATTCAATTTAATCTTTCAGCAGACCTGTACGTGGCCACCAATATTCCGAGGACCCGTACACGGCCACCAATATGTAACGAATAATGTGGGGTAAGGTATTTAAACACTTACTGGACCACCATTATTGTAGAGATATAGGACTTACCTATAGTTTTAGATGCGCAGGTCTGAGCAGACTTTTATCTGCACAAACTTGCCACCAAGTTCACGGGGTCTCAACTTTTTCAGAATAAATCAATAAATCTGTGATGTGATTAGCCAGAAATGTAATTTCACGAGAGGCTTCAACTTATGTTGGTCTACCAGAAAAATAGACCTTTTATTGAAACTATCACAAAAATTACATTAAACATTTGTATCGATATTAGCTCTGATTTAATAACTACGTTGACAAGAATTCAAATTAAAACAAACAGACAGTTAGGATTTAACTGTTGGCACATTACTTGACAGATTAAAAGCTTATGAAAAATAAGAAATAGGAGGAAGAAGATGAAAGCTAAGTTAACTGAAATTGATTATTTTGAAACAACCAGGGTGGCATGCCTTTCCCAAACAGGTCCAGCTGTACTTCCGACACGTGCAGCATACAAACAAGCCTCTTTACCTGGTGACGATACGTCTGGTTGAGGTGAGGACTGAGAAGTTTGTGGACACTAACGGGCTGTGTGGACCCGCTCAGGTCCAGTCGACTTCGTGCGTGTATGGCTGGATCAGACGAACCGGGAGCACGCTTTCACCGGCAGGAACAGGCCCCAATCGCACTGACTGAACTTTCAAAATAAAACTTCAGAAAACAAATTCTTCCAGAAGATGAGTGAGTGGGTTACAGTAAGCTTTACTGTAACTCCAGCTGAAACGTGGGTCGAGTTGACACACTGACCGGAACGTCTCCAGCTTTCCCAGAGGAGAGAAACCAGTCGTCAGTTAGTTCTCTCCAAAACACTAACTGCAAATGCAGGAAATGACCTTTATATGGGAGGCGGGGTCTTCCCCACCTCCTTAATGACTACTGGCTGAACTAACAAAATAAAAGATGGAAGTTTAATTCCATAGGCAGAAAGACTCTTGACGGACAACAGGAAAACTGTTTACATAAACAGCCAGATGGACTGGCCTGTTGAGTCTAGGTTGCAGACAAAACAGAGAAGAGAGTGAACAGCTTACCCTGACTCATGTCCTAGATTTCAGAGCACACTTGTATTGTAGAATAAACCAGCAGAAGTCAAACTCATGCAAGTAACAGATCATCATTAAAATGACAAAATATACTGTTGATCAATTCTGAATTAACACACATTAAAGAGAAAGTTCAATCTGATTAATTAGTGTCCATTAATTCATAATAATTGTAAAAAATAAAAGTGTCCATTTGTCTCCTTGAGAGTTTCAAGAAGGTGTAACACTGAGAGTTTCAAAGAGATGCAGAGAGGTGTACTTGAAGGTCACGCCTACAATATCAGAGATGAGGTGTATTACTACAGTACCTGGATGAAAACATTCTTAGTAAACAAAAGCTATGAAGTTATGAAGAATTACCAAAATGCTGCCAAATTAATGGAATAAAACACAAAAACAACCCTTTATATGGGAATACATGTACTAATTACGTGTTTGTCTTTTAGTCTGCAGTAATTTGACTTTAGTGAAACTTTATTTAATTATTAACTTCTTATGGTTTGAAATGTGGTCATTAGATATTTGCTTCTTTTTTTTTTTTGTCTTGTGTCTTATTTGTCATAGTTTTTTATATTTTAAGAACGGTTTCCTCTATTTTTGCTTCTCACCGCCATGAAAGGCAACCAGTCATCTGTTTTCCAGTAACTGTATGCCTTTTGTTAGCAATATATCTAATGAACCACAGGACAAATTTTACTAACTGAAACTATCAGAAAGTAAATTCTAGAGGGAACTCTATTCAAGACGGCCACCACAGAAAGAGGGATTTTAATTAAAATATTTTACATGTAATTGCAATTTATCTCACTGTTGTAGAAAATAATAAATTATAAATAAAAATGTAGCTAAATCTAGATGCTAGCTAACAGCTAAAGTTATCAAAACTAGCTAAAAGTTCAAATTAGCACAACGCACGCTCAAATTTAAGCAAAACTTAAAAACTAAGCAAAAAGGTAGAATTCTTGCTAAAATTTAAATTAGCACAATTGTTGCTGTTGTTGGCTAATAGTAGCAAAACTAAAGGTAAAATCAGCAGAAATGTAGCCAAAAAGTATAACTAGCAGAGCAGCTAAAAATAAAATTAGCAAAACTGTGGCTAAATGAGCTAAATAGTTCAGAACAAGCGCTCAATACAAAAACAACTGGACTTTATTTGTTGCAGAAAACGTTTCACCCTTTATCCAAAGGGCTTTTTCAATTCAAAGGAGCAGCTGTGTGACAGAGAAGTTTTATACAGGCTGACGTGCACGCACCAACTTATGTAAATTGGAAGCTGAAATAACGCCCACACATACCTGAGATAACATACCCATTCTATGTAAATTGATGAAACAACACATCACAGCTTAACAGTAGGGGGTTTGTTAAGGTCTTTGTTACTCTAATTCACAGAAACAGCTACTCTGTTCTCAACAGGTGTTAAGCTACAGGTTAAGCTGTGATGTGTTGTTTCATCAATTTACATAGAATGGGTAAGTTATCTCAGGTATGTGTGGGTGTTATTTCAGCTTCCAATTTACATAAGTTGGTGCGCGGATGTCAGCCTGTTTATAACTTCTCTGTCACACAGCTGCTCCTTTGAATTGAAAAAGCCCTTTGGATAAAGGGTGAAACGTTTTCTGCAACAAATAAAGTCCAGTTGTTTTTGTATTGAGCGCTTGTTCTGATTTTATCATGTCCTGGACGACTGATAATCTTCACCAGCATATAGCTAAATAGTTGCAAACAGCAGTAATGAGCAAAACCGTTACCACAAATTAGCAAAACGGTTGCTAGAAGGTAAAGTTAGCAATAACATAACTTAAAGCTAATATTAATAAGACATTAGCTTAGGAATTAGTAGCATAATTATATGTTCAATGTGTTAAATGTGTTTAAAAAAATGAAATAGCGTAATGCGTATTGTAGTATTAGTTAGAAAATTAGAAAGAGTTAGTCATTTTGTACTGTTGGTTGAAGATTATTATTGTTTACTCTGATTGTTGGAAAAAGTTGGTTGAAAATTATTATTGTTTACATGGTTGATTATTTATTATTGTTGGAAGTAAGCAGATATAATAAGATTTATTCTTCTTTCTGCTACCTTTCATTTTTTATATTTCGTACATTATCATTTATGAGATTGTCTTGTATTGTTTCTTTTGTAAAAAAAAAAGAACAAATTTAATAAACATAAACATTAGTAGCATAATTATATGTCGTCAACATTACATTTTACAGTTACATTACATTTTATGTATATGAATGTTTCTGTACTGTACCCTGAGGTGACTTCTGTCCTGATTTTGGGCTACGTATATAAATAAAATTAATTGAAAACAGAATTGAAAAGAGAAAAAAAAGAGTTTCGAGCCATTCCAGGCCCGGAAGACGGTGCGTGCCGTGCGTCTGACGTCATCACGTCAGGTGGCCGAATGTTTACATCCAGCAGCGGTGTGCAGGCTGGATCCCCCACCGACAGTAACAACAAGCGGGCCTGACGGGTCGGAACCGCGCTCAGACGGACGGTTCCAGCCGGACTTCTCCTTCAGGTACCTCTCAGACCTGTTCGGCCTGAAAACTGGAGGCTGACGGAGTTTGTTTTGACACCAAACAGCTGCCAGCTT
>JBBPBX010020975.1:14583-42837 GCA_038048925.1 Garcialebias charrua | reverse complement strand
TTTATTCATTCATGAGTCTAACAGCCTCAGGGTAGAAGCTGTTCCTCAGTCTAGTGGTTCTACATTTGATGCTCCTCAACCTCCGTCCTGAGGGGAGTGGGGCAAAGAGTGAGTGTGCTGGGTGAGTGAGGTCTTTCATGATGCAGGTGGCTCTTTTCCTGCATCTGGAGGTGTAAATGTCTGTGATGGTGGGGAGACTGACTCCAACAGACTTCTGTGCAGCCTTCACCACTCTCTGTAGAGCTTTCCTCTCTGCAACTGTGCAGCCTCCATGCCACACGTTGATGCTGGAGCACAGGACGCTCTCCACTGCACACCTGTAGAACGAGGTGAGAACTGGGCTGCTCAGACCAGCACGTCTCAGCCGTCTGAGGAAGTAGAGTCTCTGATGACCTTTCTTGATCAGGCTGGTGGTGTTGTTGCTCCAGCTGAGGTTATCATTCAAGTGTACACCCAAGTATTTGTAGCTGGAGACCACTTCCACTGCAGATCCACCTATGTTCAGTGGGGCGTGGGTGTGTTTATTCCTTCTGAAGTCCACAATCATCTCCTTTGTCTTCTTCACATTCATGTGAAGATTATTCTCTTTGCACCAGCTCTCCAGGTGTTCCACCTCCTGTCTGTAGCTGGACTCATCATTGTTTGTGATGCATCCCACCACCGCTGTATCATCTGCAAACTTAACAATATGACAGCCTGGAAGTGTGGCTGTACAATCATATGTGAGCAGAGTGAACAGAAGGGGGCTCAGCACACATCCTTGAGGAGAGCCAGTGCTGAGGGTTATGGTGGAGGAGGAGAAGTTGTGAATCTTCACGGACTGTGGTCTGTCTGTTAAGAAGTCTAGTACCCAGTTACAAATGGAGGGGCTTAGTCCAAGTGTAGATAGTTTGTCTATCAGAGTTTGGGGGATCATGGTGTTGAAGGCAGATGTGAAGTCCACAAAGAGCAGACGCACGTATGAGTCCTTCTGATCCAGGTGGGTGAGAGCAGTGTGGACCACGGAAGAGATGGCGTCCTCTGTTGATCGGTTCTCGCGGTATGCATATTGATGACGGTCCTCGTTGATGTTGACGGTTGCCTTGATGTGGGACATGACCATGTCAGATATCTATGTCAGATAGAAGTTAAAAAATAAACTAATTGTTGCTGAGTCAGCATTTTTATATTTTTTGCTACATTTAGCTTTTAGCTGCTATTTTACAACTTTTAGCTAGTATTTTGTCACTTTACTCTAGACTTTTGCTATTTTTAGTTATCATTTTGCTACTTTTAGCTACTAATCTACCATTTTTAATGATCATTTAGCTACTTTTAGCTACTAATCTACCCTTTTTAGTTATTATTTTGCTACTTTTAGTTATCTACCATTTTATCATTTTTGCTACTTTTAGCTACTAATCTACCATTTTTAGTTATCATTTTGCTACTTTTAGCTACTAATCTGCCATTTTTAGTTATAATTTTGCTACTTTAGCTATACCATTTTTAGTTACAAATCAGCCACTTTTATATTTTAGCTACTATTTTATCACAAACCAGTTTTTAACACTTTTAGCTAGCGCTAAAAAAAAGTCAGGTCTTCTGGACAGATTCTTCTTCTTGAAACATTTTGTCTTTTATCCAAAGACTTCTTCAGTCTGGGGAGCTGCAGTGAACTCAGTCTTATAAATAGCACCTCAAAGTGAATCAACCAGATTGCTGGTGACAGCCAAAACTAGCTGTTCACCTGTATAAAGAGAACCACCGGCCTCATGACTGATTGTTAGCACCCTGATGGTTGTTTGCTATTCACAGAGGGCTGAGTGATACTAGCAATAACAGCATTGTAAGAGGGGGACAGTTGAACCCGGAGGCCTCCACCTCTGTTTAATGATGGACGGTTTCTTTTCACAAAGATGGCCTCCTTTACTCCTCTCTCAAACCATCGTTCCTCTCTATCAAGGATGTGAACATCTTCATCCCTGAAAGAGTGACCGCTGGCCTGGAGATGAGTGTAGACTGCAGAGTCCTGACCTGATGATGTTGATCTTCTGTGCTGGGCCATCCTTTTGGCCAGTGGCTGTTTAGTTTCCCCGATGTAAGACTGATCACAGCCCTCCTGACACTGAACAGCATACACAATATTACTCTGTTTGTGCCGGGGGACTGGATCTTTGGGATGAACCAGTCTTTGCCGTAATGTATTTTGGGGTTTAAAAGCCACTGGGACGTTGTGTTTAGAAAATAAACATCTCAGTTTCTCTGAAACTCCCGCAACATACGGAATGACCACTGGTCTGGGTCTGGGTTCCTTCTTTTCACCTGATGGCTGGCTGGAGTCCTGTTTGGGTTTCTTCTCTGCTTTCAGGAAGGCCCAGTTAGGATATCCACATTTCTCTAGAGCCTGTCTTGTGTGTGATTTCTCCTTCTGTCTAGCTCCTGAGTTAGTGGGGACGCTGTCTGCTCTGTGGTACAGAGTCCTGATGACTCCTAACTTGTGCTCCAAAGGGTGATGGGAGTCAAACTGCAAATAACCTATTATTGTTGTTGGACACTGAGACAAACTAAAACTTGAAACTTGTCATGTCTTAGTGTCCTCATGTTCAGGACAAGGAAAATGCTTCTGAAATAAAACTGAACAAAGTAATCAAAATTAGAAAGACAAGAAAAGATTTGAACAAATCTGAATTACTTCACTCCATCTACCCTGAACTAAAAACCCAAACATTTTCAGATTTCAGGTGGTCCAACTTCAGATCTTGACCTGTTAGGGTTTGTGTTCGGCTGAAAGCCGGCCATTGTTGAAAAGCTGGAATTTGGGAGGAATTTTCAGGAAGTGTTGACAATGACAGCTTCACAAAAGAACGTGCAGGTCTGTGAGTTGAAGGCTTCCTGTCAGGACGAGCTTCAGTCTTTGCTGCTGCCAGGAAAATGCCTTCTCTCAAAATAACCGTTTGGTGTGAAGATGATGTGACACAAGCATGTAGAAACCCTTCAGCTGTGTGTCTGATGGAACCATTCAGCTGTGTGTCTGACGAACTCATTCAGCTTATGTTTGATAGAACCCTTCAGCTGTTGTCTGATGAAATCCTTTAGCTGTGTGTCTGATGAAACCCTTCAACTGTTTTCTGATGGAACACTTTAGCTGTGTGTCTGATGAAACCTTTAGCTGTTGTCTGATGAAACACTTCAGCTGTGTGTCTGATGAAACTCTTCAGCTTCAGCTTATGTCTGATGAAACCCTTCAGCTGTGTGTCTGAAGAAACTCTTAAGCTTATGTCTGATGTAACCCTTCAGCTGTTGTCTGATGAAACTCTTCAGCTTATGTCTGATGGAACCTTTCAGCTGTGTGTCTGATGAAACTCTTCAGCTCATGTCTGATGAAACCTTTCAGCTGTGTGTCTGATGAAACCCTTCAGCTGTGTGTCTGATGAAACTCTTCTGCTGTTGTCTGATGAAACCTTTAGCTGTGTGTCTGATGAAACCCTCAGCTGTGTGTCTGATGAAACTCTTCAGCTTATGTCTGCTGAAACCTTTCAGCTGTTGTCTGATGAAACCCTTCAGCTGTTGTCTGATGAAACTTTTCTGCTGTTGTCTGATGAAACTTTTAGCTGTGTGTCTGATGAAACCTTAAGCTGTGTATCTGATTAAACCTTTGGCTGTGTGTCTGATGAAACCTTTGGCTGTGTATCTGATTAAACCTTTGGCTGTGTGTTTGATGAAACCTTTGGCTGTGTATCTGATGAAACCTTTGGCTCTGTGTCTGATGAAACCCTTCAGCTGTTGTCTGATGAAACCCTTCAGCTGTGTGTCTGATGAAACCCTTCAGCTGTGTGTCTGATGAAACTTTTCAGCTTATGTCTGATGAAATCCTTCAGCTGTTGTCTGATGAAACCCTTCAGCTGTTGTCTGATGAAACTTTTCTGCTGTTGTCTGATGAAACTTTTAGCTGTGTGTCTGATGAAACTTTTGGCTGTGTGTCTGATGAAACTTTTAGCTGTGTATCTGATGAAACTTTTAGCTGTGTATCTGATGAAACTTTTGGCTGTGTGTCTGATGAAACCTTTAGCTGTGGATCTGATGAAACCTTTAGCTGTGGATCTGATGAAACCTTTGGATGTGTATCTGATGAAACACTTCAGCTGTGTGTCTGATGAAACTCTTCAGCTTCAGCTTATGTCTGATGAAACCCTTCAGCTGTGTGTCTGAAGAAACTCTTAAGCTTACGTCTGATGGAACCTTTCAGCTGTATGTCTGATGAAACTCTTCAGCTCATGTCTGATGAAACCTTTAGCTGTGTGTCTGATGAAACCCTTCAGCTGTGTGTCTGATGAAACCCTTCAGCTGTGTGTCTGATGAAACTCTTCTGCTGTTGTCTGATGAAACCTTTAGCTGTGTGTCTGATGAAACCCTTCAGCTGTGTGTCTGATGAAACTCATCTGCTGAAACCTTTCAGCTGTTGTCTGATGAAACCCTTCAGCTGTTGTCTGATGAAACTTTTCTGCTGTTGTCTGATGAAACTTTTAGCTGTGTGTCTGATGAAACCTTAAGCTGTGTATCTGATTAAACCTTTGGCTGTGTGTTTGATGAAACCTTTGGCTGTGTATCTGATAAAACCTTTGGCTGTGTGCCTGATGAAACCCTTCAGCTGTTGTCTGATGAAACCCTTCAGCTGTGTGTCTGATGGAACACTTTTGATGTGTACATGTAGTTGATGAAACCCTTCAACTGTGTGTCTGATGAAACCCTTCAGCTGTGTGTCTGATGAAACTTTTCAGCTTATGACTGATGAAACCCTTCAGCTGTTGTCTGATGAAACCCTTCAGCTGTTGTCTGATGAAACTTTTAGCTGTGTATCTGATGAAACCTTTGGCTGTGTGTCTGATGAAACCTTTGGCTGTGTGTCTGATGAAACCTTTGGCTGTGTGTCTGATGAAACCTTTGGCTGTGTGTCTGATGAAACCTTTGGCTGTGTGTCTGATGAAACCTTTGGCTGTGTGTCTGATGAAACCTTTGGCTGTGTGTCTGATGAAACCTTTGGCTGTGTGTCTGATGAAACCTTTGGCTGTGTGTCTGATGAAACCTTTGGCTGTGTGTCTGATGAAACCTTTGGCTGTGTGTCTGATGAAACCTTTGGCTGTGTGTCTGATGAAACCTTCAGCTGTTGTCTGATGAAACCCTTCAGCTGTTTTCTGATGAAACCCTTCAGCTGTACAGACTCGAACTGAATTGAAACAACCACGTGGATGAAGGAAGGTGCTTTTGTCAGTGGCTCTAGCTGTTACCTGCGTGTCTGACTCCACCTGTCTCCCTCCAGCGCCAGCGGCGGCCACCGATGTTCGGGTCAGTAACAACGGTCGAACGGACTTCCTCACCGTGTCCTGGAACCAGGCTGCAGGTGAGGTGGACAGTTACCTGGTGACCCTGAGAGACCGCGACAGGACGCTTCACACCGTGGTCGTGTCCAAGTCCAACCCCGGCTGTGTCTTCAACTCTCTGGTGTCCGGACGCCTCTACAACATCTCCATCAGCACCTGCAGCGGGCGGTACCAGAACCACACCTGCATCCAGGAAAGAACACGTGAGCGCCGCCTCTCTCTGTCTTGTTGTGCTGGTTTCTGTTTTCTTTGTTGTGTTTTTTGTTTGTTCTCATATCTCTCTTTTTGGGATTCATTTGGCGGTGTATTACGAAGCAGCTTCAACAGAGCTGGTTTTTCTTTTCCTATCGTCGAAGGAGTCGGGAAAGCTGCGTTCCACTTCTGAAGCTGTGCGTGCTGCTTGTTCTGTCAAGGAGCAGAACCTCTAATTGGAATGCAGCCCTTGCCAATGAACCTATGCCTTCTGTTTATCGTTGGAGTCTAAATGTTTGCACATTCAAACATGTTTGTTTGTTCGTTTATTCATTCATTTGATTTAAATTAAAACAAGACATATTCAAAACAAATTCAATAAAATACTGTACCTATAAAAGGAAAGGCAGCAGAAGAAGAATGAATTCTTATCATTTCTGCCCCTTCTTAACAATATCAGTTCAAAACAATCAATTCAAACAATACATAATACAACAAACCACAAAACTTATCACAATTATTCATTATAATTCCTTAATATTAGCAAACTTATACAGTATATCTCATCAGCATTACATTCTTGATCTTTTTCTTGAATACAGTAACTAATGATTTCGCCTTTTTTGTATCATTATCCAAACTATTCCATAAACCAATTCCCCTCATTAAAGTAGACCTACCCTTTAAACTTGTTCTATACCTAGTCTTTACAAAAATATCTGTTCACTTTAAATTATAACTATTCATTTTGGGCAGCACGGTGGCACAACTGGTAGAGCTGCTGCCTCTCAGCGAGAAGGTTGCCGGTTCAAATCCCGGTCCGGGGCCTTTCTGGGTGGAGTTTGCATGTTCTCCCCGTGCATGCGTGGGTTTCCTCCGGGTACTCCGGTTTCCTCCCACAGACCAAAAAACATGCTTGTTAGGCTGATTGGTGACTCTAAATTGACCCTAGGTGTGAGTGTGAGAGTGGATGGTTGTTTGGTGTGAGTGAGACAGGTCCCTCTTGTAAATGAGTCCCCGTGACTCAACGAGGCTAGCCTGTATAAATAAAGGTTGAATGAATGAAAAAAAAAAAANATAACAACTATTCATTTTAACAAAATATACTTGTATATTCAATGGTAAATTTTGATTCTGAGCCTTGTACATAAGTAATAGAATATTGTAATCCACCAAATCATAAAACTTAAGAATTTTCAGTTGATAAAAAACAAAATACTTGAAGGATGACGATAATGCTTTTTTGAGATAACTCTTATAACTCTTTTTTTGTAAAATAAAAATAGACTTGGTTGCAGTTTTACAAGCTGTACCTCAGATACCAACACCTAAAACATGTTCACTAAAACTGGTTGGAAAGTATTATGTGCGCCTGGATTACTGAGATGCTAACGGTGAACTTTTGTTCATGAGGCAGCCATATTGGTTTTAGCAAAAGCAGCTGGTCAGGTCTCTTCGTTGGATCAATTTTTTTATTTCCCTGACAATCTGACGGTATTTAAAATTGTAAATGCCTTCAGATATAAGTTAATTACATCTCAAAACTTTATTCTGCTGTTCCTTAAAATACACGTCGAGTAGTAGAAGTTATGGATGCATGATTTCAGCTGTTGATGTCTAATTTATAGGAAAATTGAAATCAATCAAATCAAGTGTACATATGATGTTAATTTTATTGATCTGTTAATAAATGACCACATTTCCTGATGGGTCAACTATATTTAACGTTTCATGGTCACTTATATATCATCTGGTCACGCAATTTATTGTTTAATCCAAAAAAGAAGAGAATCCGTAATAAATAAACAATTACTACTCTGGACTTGAACTAGTCTCTATAAAGTAATTAAGTAAGGTGGTAACAGGTAACTCTGTCTACATTCCTTACATAAGACACTGAGCAGATGACATTTAAATGTTGCTGCGGTCTGATTGTTTTTTTCAGTCAGGGATTAAAAAAGAGCAGCTAAATGAGTAAAGTTTCCTACAGGCAGTTTGTCTTTTTTTTCATTCAACCTTTATGTAGTCAGGTAAATCTCATTGAGCCTCGTGGACTCATTTACAAGAGCGACCTGCTACAAACTAAAGAACGATGAACAGCAATGGTAGAATTTCCTTAAACAATAAACAATAGAAAAACATAAGAGAGAAATACGTTTTTTTTTTTTTAAACAAAGTATCAAAAACTAGCAAAACATTATAAGATAGATGTATAAATCAAAAACAAGAACATATCTGCATTGGTTTTTGCCAGGATTCCAACAGATTCTTAAAACCCTTTAGAGAGGTCAAGGCCGAGAGCTTTTTTCAAGTCTAAACTGGACCTGCTCTAAAAGCAGGTGATCAATTCATCCTCTGTTACCATAGTGAGACCAAACCTTTGGTAATTCACATCACAGTGTCTTTTTGGAAGACTTTTATTGTTGTACTCACTTCATGAGACTATCACAGCAGTATTAAGCACAGTTCTATTTGTTTAAACCCATCAGAACCGTCAAAGGTGCAGAACCCCACAGCGATCCACGGTGCTCGGGACGACTACCTGAAAATTTACTGGCGTCCCGCTGCTGGAGACTTTGACCTGTACCAGGTGTTCATCAAACACAACAACACGTTCCTGCAGAACAAGACGGTGCAGAAGACTCAGAGTGAGTGTGTGTTCACGGGCCTGGTACCAGGCAGGCTCTACACCGTGCAGGTAAACACCTGGAGTGGACTGTATGAAGCCAGCACCTCCACCCACGGCAGAACCTGTGAGTAACCACAGTCGGACTCACTGCGATCCAACACGTGGAACTCCTTGAACTAACCACAGCTCCTCTTCCTCCTTCAGTCCCTGCAGCGGTCCGGTCCCTGGTTCTGGCAGGACAGGGGACAGAGGAGCTGCGGGTGACGTGGTCATCTGCTCCGGGAGACGTGGATCACTACGAGGTTCAGCTGCTGTTCAGCGACATGAAGGTGTTTCCTCCCATCACTCTGGGCAGCGGGGTGGGAGAGTGCGTCCTGTCGTCGCTCACACCTGGACGGCTTTACAAGATCCTGGTGTCCACCTACAGCGGTCCGAATCAGAAGGCCCAGCACATTGAGGGCCGCACAGGTCAGACCTGCAGCCACAGTCACAGACGGTGCTTCAGAGATGCTGTCCGAGAAAAAAAACCTATGATTTCAAACCGTTTTCATGTCCACAGACTTTCTTTGTCTTGTAGTTTCAT
This sequence comes from Garcialebias charrua, assembly GCA_038048925.1. Lineage (NCBI taxonomy): Eukaryota > Metazoa > Chordata > Actinopteri > Cyprinodontiformes > Rivulidae > Garcialebias > Garcialebias charrua. The sequence continues at coordinate 34,073 of JBBPBX010020975.1, read as the reverse complement.
TGTGTTCGTCTGTCAGTTTGGGCATCACGTTTCTTCTCCTCGTCAGTTCCCAGTAAGGTGAAGAACATCCATGTCAGCGGTGACAGCAGCAGCCTAAAGGTGAGCTGGTCTCCTGGACGAGGTGACGTGGACGGGTTCTCTGTGTTCCTGTACAGAGGGAACCAAGAGCTGGCTGCCCGAAACACCCTGAAGCACCAGAACGAGGTGACGTTTGACTGGCTGCAGCCGGGTCAGATGTACACTGTAATGGTCCGGTCCACGAGTGGAGAGCTGCAGAACAACAACACCGCTGCAGGACGCACAGGTCAGACCTCCACCCTGACTCAGGGTGATCTAGCCCTATGTTTTTGTTTGGATATGATGCATTTTGTTTAAATTACCCCCAATTTCCAGCCAATTTATGTAAATTCCTATAACTCAATATGGAACGTTTCCTATTTTGAATATTTCCACGATCCCCTTCCAGTGGAAAATGTATGGAAAGTTTTGTTAATCTACTATAATATTTTCCACCCCTTTTTTAAATTTATTAAATTTATTAATTTTAAAATATAACACACACACACAAAAAAAAATCACAAATGTGAGTATACAATATTAAGAAATAAAATGAAGGGTGGCAGAATGAAGAGGAAATCTTATTATATCTGCCCCCTTTTACTAACAGTCAATTCAAACAAAAAAAAATCAACAAATAACATAATAAAAATAACTCATAATCGTAATCATCAAATTACAAACTAACACACAAAAAAACAATTTATATATACTGTATGCCTGTAATAATTTTGTTTTGATTAATTTCTTAAATATAAATAATAATAATAATAATGATGATGAATTCAATTTATAACGCACTTTTCATTAATGAAAATCTCAAAGTGCTACAAAGTGCAACAGAATTAAATGTCAATAAAACAAGTAATAAAACAAGTAAAATCAATAACAGTATCAACTAAGATCAAAGATAGAATCATGAGGAGGCAGAGTATGCTTGGTTAAAAAGAAAGGTCTTCAAGCCGCTCTTAAAGTCAACCAGTGACTGTGGAGCTCTTAGGCAGTCAGGAAGAGAGTTCCACAGGCGGGGGGCAGCCACACTGAAAGCCCGGTCTCCCATGGTCCTTAATTTGGTTCTCGGAATGTGAAGTAGATGACTGTTCTGTGACCGTAGAGACCGGGTGGATGAGTATGGTGCAAGAATGTCCTTTAGATAATCTGGTGAAGTTCCGTGTAAGCATTGATGTGTAATGAGAGCAGTTTTGTACTGAATTCTGTAGGCGACAGGAAGCCAATGAAGGTTATGGAGAATGGGTGTAATATGTTCAAATTTACGAACTCTCAACAAAATCCTTGCTGCACTGTTTTGAATATATTGAAGCTTCTGAAGGTATTTACCAGGGATTCCAATAAACAGGGAGTTGCAGTAGTCGAGCCTGGAGGAGACAAAAGCATGGACGAGCTTCTCAGCATCGGAAAAAGTTAGGGATGGGCGAAGTCTGGAGATGTTTCGAAGATGGAAGAAGCAAGTTTTAAACAGAAGCTTAATGTGATTTTCAAATGTAAGATGAGAGTCCATTTTTATTCCAAGATTTGTAACAGAGGTGGAGAGGGGGATGTCTTGTCCAGAAAAGGAAATTGTTGTTATAGTAGATGTTTGTACCTGGTGAGGGGTGCCAATCAGTATGGCCTCAGTCTTGGAGCAGTTTAATTGAAGAAAGTTCTGATTCATCCATGCCCTTATTTCCTCCAGGCAGGCAGAGAGGGCAGTGAGTGAAGATGGAGATGACAATGGGGAAGATGAGGAGGCTCCAGTCCTGATGTAAAGCTGTGTATCGTCGGCATAACAGTGAAAAGAAATGTTGAACTGATTAATAATTTGACCTAAAGGCAGCATGTAAAGGGAAAACAGCAGGGGCCCCAGAACTGACCCCTGAGGGACACCACAGGAGACACAGACTGTCTGGGACGTGGCGTTGCCAAGACTAACACATTCCAGCCTATCGGAGAGGAAAGATTTGAACCAGTCCAGGACAGTGTCACAGAGACCGACCTCCACATGAAGACGGTGGAGGAGGATACTATGGTCCACAGTGTCGAAAGCTGCAGTGAGGTCAAGGAGGACAAGGATGGAGGGAGAACCAGTGTCAGCAGCCATGAGGACATCATTGGTAACTCTCAGCAATGCAGTCTCAGTACTGTGAGCTGCCCTGAATCCAGACTGGAACTTCTCATACAGGGAGTGTTGCTGTAGGTGGTCCTGCAGCTGAGCAGCAACTGCTTTTTCCAGCACTTTAGACAGAAAAGGGAGGTGTGAAATTGGGCGGTAATTAGAAAAAATGTCGGGATCCAAATTGGATTTTTTCAGAAGAGGCCTAATGATGGCAGTTTTTAGAGGCAGTGGAACATGACCAGATTGTAGAGACTGATTTATTATTTGAGTGATTAATGGGCTTATTGCAGAGTGATTGGATTTTATGAGAGACGAGGGGAAAGGATCCAGGGCGCAGGATGAAGGCTTCATTTTCTTGATGATGGCTTCCACTTCACTCTGAACAACTTCATCAAAGCTGCTCAGGGACCCAGAATGCAGACGGGTAGATGGCACACTGAGAACAGGGAGGTTGTGGAGCTGAGATCTGATAGTGTCAACTTTGTTTTTAAATGATGAAAGGAACAGGTTGCATTTTTGAGCAGAGTCCTCAGGAGTTTGTTTAATGGGATTAAGCAGATGAGTTATTGTGGAGAAGAGCTGTGAATGAAGCAGCATTTTTAATTTCAGTATCCAAAACATTCCACAAACCAATTCCCTGAATGGAGGTTGACCGACCCCTCGAACTGGTTCTGTACATTATTTAGGTTTAACAAAAACGTCTACTCCCTTTAGATTATAACAGCTTTTACGTTTAACAAAAAGTATTTGGATATTAAATGGTAATTCTTCTTTATGAGCTCTATACATGACTGACAGAATATTGTAATCCACCAAGTCACTGAATTTTAACAACTTCAATTGGTGAAACAGTGTGCTAGATGGGTGATAATAACTTTTTCTGGTAACTATTCTTATAGCTCTTGTCTGTAACAAAAAAAAAAAACAGGTTCCGTGAAAGTTTTACATGCTTTACCCCAGATATCAATACAATAAAATGTGTGGAACGACAATTGTGTTGTACAACAAGTACAAGTACCTTTGTAGCCCTAACCACTTCACAGAGTCTTTGATGAGCTGTAACACCAACTTTCTGCTCTCTAGTCCCGTTGGCGGTCACGGGTCTGCAGGTGGATCCAGTCCTCAGCACCTGCAGCCTCCAGGTGAGCTGGCAGGAAGCGCTGGGCATGGCAGATGGATATATCCTGCAGGTTCTGGATGACCGAGGCAGCCTGGTCACCAATGCCTCGCAGCCCTTTGGACTCACCAGCTACAGGTTTGATGGACTCACACCGGGGAAGAAGTACCGAATCCTGGTCCAGACCACCAGTGGGGGGGTGCTAAGCCTGGGCGTCAGCACCAAGGCACGCACACGTAAGACTTTTTGTCTCTACTCAAACTAAATGTCTGAATCCATTAGTTTTACCAACCTATACAAAACCAAACCTTTTGTGTTTCTCTAACAGTCAAACCTTGTCCTTTTTCTCCATCAGGCCCCGCCTCTGTCACCAACCTGTCCATCAGAACCAGTACCACCAACAGCCTGTCCTTCCACTGGTCTCCACCTGAGGGAGACTTCCAGTTTTACGAAGTCTTTCTGCATAAAAGCGATGAGTCGCTGCAGGAGAGCCGGCGGGTCCAGCCCAGTGTTCAGCTGTGCTCCTTCCAGGGTCTCAGGCCTGGAGCCCCTTATAAAATGGTGATCCTGATCCACAGTGGAGACCAAACCAACCAGACCTTCATGTGGGCCAGGACAGGTGAGATCAGCCACATGTTGTAACCCAGCTGTGGAGGGGCAGGTTTTGGACCGGCAGGTTACATCTGTGAACATTTTGCCCTTCAGTCCCAGCAGCAGTGGCATCTCTGAAGGCTCGGAGTGGAAACCAGTCCGATGTTCTGTGGGTGAACTGGGATCGGGGTGACGGTGATGTGAGCGGATACCTGCTGTCTCTCTACAACCCTGATGGTTCCCGGCAGGCCAAGCATCAACTGGGCTCAGAAGCCACAGAATTTGTCTTCTCAGGCCTCGTGCCTGGCCGACAGTACCAAGCTGAGGTGCTGAGTCTGAGCGGAGAGCTACACAACCAAGCCAGCACCGTGGGCCGGACTGGTGAGATGCATCCGGTCTCTGACATACTAACTGTTAACTGATGTGATTAAAACTCATATTCATTTTCAGTAAAAACGAAAACCTTAAAAACAAGGGTTTCTATTTTCTCCCACCTCAGCTCCAAAGCCTCCTACTTCTTTCCTGTTTGGTGGGGTCACCAACACCTCTCTGGAGGTCACCTGGAGCGGTCCTGTAGATTCGGACTACGACGACTTTGACCTGAAGTGGACTCCCCAGGACCGGCTCTCGGTCATCAATCCATACCACAGTCGAACATTTGGCAGCCGCATCCTGAAAGGGATGTTCCCCGGGCGATTGTACACCTTCAGCCTCCGCACCGTCAGTGGAGCCATGCAACCCAAGGCCATGCCTACCTACAGCACACCGATCCATAACAGCATCAGAACCAGTACGTGGCCGAACCTCACTCAGATCCAAAGAAGATTCAAGATTATTATTTTTTGTATACAACTAAAACTCAGAAAGTCAGAATCCATGTTGCTACGAGACTTCAGTCAGAAACTGCAGTGTGAACATTTAAATGAGTTTGAAGGACAAAGCCTCATAGAACTGGTCCAAAAGTCCAGGATCAAAGTGAGTCAGGTGTGTTTGGGTGTTTGCTCCAAGAACTAGTCCTGATGTTCAGTCAGAGTGAGTTATATGTGTAAGGGTATTGGTCTTAGTAGAACTGATCTATACGGTATAAGTTCAGAGTCAGAGTGAGGGATGTTGGTCTCAAAAGAACCCTTTCTGGACGTCCAGAATAAGACTGTTCATTGTATGGAAGTGCTGGTCTCCATAGCATATATGTGTCAAACTCAAGGCCCGGGGGCCAAATGTGGCCCTTGTTGACATCTAGCCCCCAAGATGCTATTTGAAATGTAAAATACTTCACTTTAATTTTATTCAGTAATCTTTGATATTTACGTTAAAAGTGCAACACAGGACGTCAAATGAGACCACTCTTGTTGAGGAACCTGCAACCAAGAAAAGATGTTGGGTATCGAACTTGAGTTAATTTAGATTTTGAAACCGGCCCTTAGTTTGAAAAACATTTTAATTTTGGCCTCCTTTATAAGTGGGGTTGACACCCCTGCTATAGCAAGTCCAGAATTCTAAAGTCTGCCTGACTGAGGTGTTTTTGCCAGTAGAACCAGTCCAGAAATACAGTTAGGTGTTAGGTGTGTCAGGGTGTTGGAAGTGTTCCAAGAACCCATGTTCTCTGAAGGTATGAGTTGTCCAGCTTGGACAGACTTGGACCAAACCAGAGACTTGGACCTGGTTCAGGCAGCCACACCTTAAAAACTCAAACTAAGTCTGTTTTTATGACGAATGCCTGGTCTCTCTGCAGAACCGGCGCGAGTCCGCAGCCTCCACTGTCATCCTCAAAGCTCCACTTCCATCTCCTGCTCCTGGGGGGCTCCAGAGGCTGACTTTGATTCCTACTCAATTGAGTGTCTCCACCAGGAGTCCCAGACTCTGGTGTATTCACGTCGCACTGGGCGAGACTCCACCAGCTACATCGTCACCCAGCTGGAGCCCCACAAACTCTACGCCATCTCCGTGAAGGTGATGTCTGACGGGACGACCAGCGAGGCGGCAGAGGACAGGGTGGTCACCATGATCGACTGTACGAGAGGGCGGGGATTAACATCTGGTGTGCTGTGGTGGAAGGTGGAGGCAGTTCTAAGAGGTCTATTCCTGTTGTTGTCCTCACAGGTCCACCTAGACCCCCTGTCGGCACCCGGGTTAGTGAAAAGTCTGCTGTGGTCACCAAATCCTCCATTATATTCCAGTTTAACTGCAGCTGGTTCAGTGACGTCAACGGAGCCGTCAGCTTCTTCACTGTGGTTGTGACTGAGTCTGAAGGTGAGCTGAACAAAAGGGCCTCAAACCCGTCAGGGACCCCTCAGCTCTATGGGAAACCATTGTGAAACCAAAGAAGTCCTGCAGAATGCTGCCTCTCTTTACAGGATCGCAGAGACAAGATGAAAATAAAACGCCGGAGGAAGAAACGTCCTGATGCATGCTCAATAATCCAGATAAATAAATCTAACAAGGTCGAGTCAGGTCCTCTGGACAGATTCTTCTTTACTGAAACATTTCATCTTTTATCCAAAAGACTTCTACAGTTTGAGGAGCTGCAACAAACTCAGTCTTATAAATATCACCATCTCAGTTTGCTGGTGACAGTCAGAACTAGCTGTTCACATGTAAAAGGAGGACCAGCAGCCTAACAATTGGTCATTGGGGTCAATAGGGGCTGAGATGGTGTAGAGGCAGGGAACCCGGCTCAGGACCGGAAGGTCCCGGGTTCGATCCCCGGTCACTGCATAACTTATTGTGTCCCTGGGCAAGACACTTAACCCCGAGTTGCTCCCGGTAGTACTGGCAGCGCCTTGCATGGCAGGCTACCGCTACCGGTGTATGAATGTGTGTATGAATGGGTGGATGGCTGGTACTGTGAAGTGCTTTGGGGCCCCTCATAGGGGGTTGGAAAGCGCTATATAAGTAAGCTCCATTTACCATTAGTGCCCTGATGACCACAACATGACACTATTCACAGAGGGCTGAGTGATATAGCAATAACAGCACTGTAAGAGGGGGACAGTTGAACACGGACCCCCACCCCACCCCGCCTCTCTCTAATGATGGACACGTTCTCCTCACAAAGATGGCTTCCTTAGTTATTAAAGTTAAAACAAGCAGAGCAGAAGCTGAAATATGCAAAACAGCACCTAAGAATAAAAATACTAATCAAAATGTAGCAAAACGGTATCAAAAAGCTACAGTTAGCAAAATGTAGCTAGAAGCTCAATGTAAAAAAATTAAAGCTTGAAATGACAAAACTGTGCCTAAAAAATAAAGTTAGTAAAACGGTGGCTAAAAGCATAAATGAGCAAAACAAAATAAGTTACAATATAAACAGTAGCTAAAAACTGAAATACAATGCTTACGTAAAAGCTCAAACTAGCAAAACAATAACAGCTACATTATGCAAAACAGTAGTGAGAAATAAAATAAACTAAATACTGTAATAGCTAAATATTAAATGTAGCAAAATTGTATCAAAAAGCTCCAGTGCGCAAAACAGTAGATAAAGCTAAATGTAAAAAAGATTAAAATTGAAAAAGGCTAAACTGCATCTGAAAGATAAAATGTACAAAAGCTAAACAGTTGCTAAAAGCTACATGACAGTAGATAAAACTTATAGTTCAAATAGTAGCTAAATACTAAAATAAACCCAAAATAAAGCTAAAACTAACAAAATCTATTAAAGCTAAATTATGCAAAAGACTGAAACAGTAGCTAAAGGCTAAATGTAAAAATAATATATATTTATTAAAATCTGAAATAGGCCAAAACTGTGGCTTAAAAATGAAATGATAGCTACAAACTGATACAGTATTAGCAAAACATTAACTTAAAGCTATATGGAGCTGCATCATACAATTCAAACAGTACATAAAAGCCAAAATAAAATAAAAACCCTAGTAAAAAAGCTAAAGCTAAATAAAATAGGTACAACAGGATAGAAAATGAGCAAAACGGTATCTTGAAGTTAATTGTTGCAAAACCATAACAAAAAGCAAAAGTTTGCAAATGGAAGTCAAAACCATAATTAAAAGCTATAATTAAAACACATTTTTATTTTTCATTTTGTTTTGGTCTTGTGAGTTTATTCTCGCTATGTCTTCAGTTACCAAAATGCTTAATAAAAATTTCACCCCACGAGGGACCGGACGGACGTCCTTTGTCCAGCCAGTCTCAGGACACCTGTGCTTGGGTCCATCGACCACTTCTCATTACAGTACAATCACAACAACATGATGTATAATAACAGGCAAAGCTGGAGCACGCCAAGTCTACATCATGTGACCTATTACCTGTCATGTGATACCTTGAGGTCCAATGAGTTGACACGTTCCGGACAGTGGTGTAGTCTACGCGATACTCGGGTATATGGAGTATACCCACTAAAAAAGCTTAAGAATTTCAGTATACCCACTTAAAAGTGCCCAGTGATACATGACATATAATTAGGCACATGTCATTAACACGCTAAACACTTCTGTAACAATCTATCGGTACACAGAGCTTTGCTTTGATACAGTTTTAAAAATTCTATAACATGTTTTTAATACAAAGCCAACTGTTTTACAAAGTTTGTTGTACATTTATTAAAGTATAAGCATCAGAGAAATTTGAAAATGTTCAATATGCTTAAAAATCTAAATACATTGACGATTACAGTACATTGTACTAACCAGTATACAAAGGTTTCTAAGCACAGTATACCCACTACAAATATGTAGACTACACCACTGGTTCCAGAAACTTTTTTCAAGTATTTTTATTGTTTTGATTATACAGAACAACAAACAAACAGAACAGCATGTCCACACATCCTCCTATGATACAGGGGTTTCATAATCTTCAAACTGGACCTCCTATAACAAAGTCTTACTTTACCCAATTCCACCACATGGTGGTGTCTAAAGAATTACTAAAAGGACAGACATAGAAATCAAAAAAGTTAGGAAAAAAAAAAGAAAGAAAGAAGGAGGGAAAAGGTCAGAGATGAGGTCAAATTACAGTTATTCTATTCCAAGGAGTTTGCATCAAATATTTTTTCATAGTATACCAAGAAAGGTTGCCATATCTTCTGAAACTTTTCAGCTGGATTTTGGACTGTACTTCTTCAAGCTGGAGGAAAGACATAATGTCACACACCCAGCGTGAATGTTTTGGGGCTGCTGGGCTTTTCCAATTACTAAGAATTAGTCGACGTGCTAATAATGTGGAAAATGCTATCAACTGGGATTGGCTTTTTGAAATCCTTTTAGTATGCACTACCCCAAATATAGAAGTGATAGGGTTTGTGTCAATTTTCTCTTTACAAATATATGTAAATGTATTGAAGATCTCTGACCAAAATGTTCCTAATCTAGGACATGACCAAAACATGTGGGCCAAAGAAGCTGGCGCTTGGTGACAGCGAATACAGTTTGGATCGACAGTAGAATACATTTTAGCCAGTTTCGTCCTAGAGAGGTGCAGGCGATTGAAAACCTTAAATTGTATTAATCTGTGTCTAATACAAATAGATTATGTGTATATTTTATGTATAGCCCCTTGCCAGATTTCATCTGTCAATTCTATGTTCAGATCCTCCTCACGTTCCAGAAACTTGATAAGTCATTTAAGACACGTAAAAAGTCTGGACAAGCTTCTCTAACATTAGAACCTGGAACCTCCTGACCTGTCTGCAGGTGTTCATGATGTGCAGCCGGACCAGCAGCACCCCTTGCCCTCCTACCTGGACTACAAATCCAACAGCTCCATCAAGTCCTACCAGACCAGCTACATTGTGAGCCGCTGCTCCGAAGGTCCTGACAGCAGCACCTACATCTATAACATCAGCCTGGGGACAGGCATGGACCTGTTAGGTGGCCCCTGTGACCACAGAGACCTGAATCATCTAGAGTCTAGCAGGGACCTGAACAACTTCTGTGATGGACCACTTAAACCCAAGACTTCCTACAGGTACTGAGCATATATCTCAGGTATGAAGATGAAATCAGACACCTACGAAACACCTGTCTCTAAGGTTGTCCCTGTCTGTTGTCCACTGCCAAGTTCAGACCTAACTTACCTGTATAGGTTGTTAAGAACCGGATCTACTGAGTCCAACGGTTTTTGGTAAACATCCCTGCAGATGGTTTAACAGGCGGTACAAGAAGAATAAATGTTTTTGTTGCTGTTTGTCTCTCAGGATCAGCATCAGAGCGTTCACGCAGCTGTTTGACAGAGAATCACCCGAGTCAAGATCCTGGTCTCCGTTGTTCACCGACACCTTCCTGTCTCCACCAGTCACCACAGAGACTGGTGAGGTCCAGTCCACGAGATACTTCAAGAACTAAACAGTTTGTTTAAAGTATTTGGTACTTGTTGAGCGTTCTAGTTTATAATAACTGAAACACCTTTCCAACGTGCGTCTCAGTTAGAAATGACAAAACTTTTGCTGCTACCAGAACATTGTACGTCAAGAGCACAAAAAATGTCTCCAGTGGGAGTTTGACAAAACAGTTTGGGAGCTCTGCTGCTCAGACTTCACAGCAGAAACATCTTTTTAAACGTCACAGAAAGTTGAACTTTCTCAGTTTTTACGCAGTCCCAGTTCAGGTTAAATGAATTTTGGATATTTTACCACAAACTGTTTAAGTTTGTGATCATGTCAGTTTAACTCAGAGGGTTCTTTTACTTTTTACTTACAAAATAAGAGCTGTAAAGACTTGTAAACCTAACTATACATGTATTGTTTCAAGTTTTGTAGTCTATTTACAAAAAACTATAACTTTTATACAGGCTTTCATGCATTTATTTTTTCATCCTTTTTTTTCAGCATTAAGACTAAAAATGATAAGCAAATATTTTTTAAACATGTTTTTATTTTTTGTAAATCTGAGGACCCTAGACTTTTTTTCATGAAACATCCCGTACAGAGTAGATTAGAGTAGTCCTGTACCGGTACTACAGGTACTAATGGAAAAGGGGCAACTACTCCATCCTCTGGGATCTACTGCTCAAATTTTAATCAGTTGAGTAGTAGAGCGGGTCTGTTCCTGATCTACCCAGGTTAATGATTCGTCCTCACACTGAACCAGGATTCACAAATCTAAGGTCTAAATTAAACCAAATCTTTCATGTCATCTGGAAAACTAAAGATAAAAATCAGTGGGTTAGAAATTACACTGAAAAAAAGCCTTAATGCGTGAATGATCCAAGTGAGCCTGGCCATTTTAGTGAGGGGCTCAGATTAATCTTGAGTTCTTGCAGTGAACAGAGTCTACCAGCTCCAGGATTGAGTCAGAGGCTTTTAGTCCAAAAAGGAAGACATTTTGACCTGGAACATCAAAATAAACATAGCAGACACTCAAACTAAGAGTCTGGCTCCATCACACTTCAGATTATTGCAAAGTCAAAGTTACTGTAACTTAATTGTGACTTGGTGTTATATAAATAAACTGAATGGGTTTGAATTATGAAGAAAAAACACCTGAGCTCTGGCAGAAAACTAAATCTGAGGAAGACAGGAGAGACAAAACAGGGGGAGGATGAAAATAACGACCCAATGTTTCTTTGTTCAGAATTGTTGAGTGGCGTCATCGAAGGCATCAGTGCTGGACTCTTCCTCATCGCTGTGATGGTGGCGGTCACGGCTCTGCTGCTCTGCAGACACCGGGCTCACAAACAGTGAGTACCTGCAGACACACCTGAGCATTGTGGGAAACATGCCTGACAGGTGTGTTACACCTGTGTGTGGGGTGTGTTACTGTGTATGGGGTGTGTTACACCTGTGTGTGGGATGTGTTACATCTGTATATGGAGTGTGTTACACCTGCATGTGGGGTGTGTTACACCTGTGTATGGGGTGTGTTACACCTGCGTGTGGGGTGTGTTACACCTGTGTATGGGCTGTGTTACACCTGCATGTAGGGTGTGTTAGATCTGTGTATGGGGTGTGTTACACATGCGTGTGTTACACATGTATGTAGGTTTTGTTACACCTGTGTGTGGGGTGTGTTACATCTGTATATGGGGTGTGTTAGATCTGTGTATGGGGTGTGTTACACCTGTGTATGGGCTGTGTTATACCTGCATGTAAGGTGTGTTAGATCTGTGTGGTGTGTTACACCTGCGTGTGTTACACATGTATGTAGGTTTTGTTACACCTGTGTGTGGGGTGTGTTACACCTGCATGTAGGTTGTGTTAGATCTGTGTATGGGGTGTGTTACACATGCGTGTGTTACACATGTATGTAGGTTTTGTTACAAATGTGTGTGGGGTGTGTTACATCTGTATACAGGGTGTGTTACACCTGCATGTGGGGTGTGTTACACTGGGTGTGGAGTGTGTTACAACTGTGTGTGGGGTGTGTTACACTTGTGTGTGGGCTGTGTTACATCTGTAAATGGGGTGTGTTACACCTGTGTGTGGAGTGTGTTACAACTGTGTGTGGGGCGTGTTACATCTGTATATGGGGTGTGTTACACCTGCATGTGGGATGTGTTACACCTGTGTGTGGAGTGTGTTACAACTGCGTGTGGGGTGTGTTACACCTGTGTGTGGGATGTTTTACATCTGTATATGGTGTGTGTTACACCTTCATATGGGGTGTGTTACAGCTGTGTATGGGCTGTGTTACACCTGCATTTAGGGTGTGTTAGATCTGTGTATGGGGTGTGTTACACATGCGTGTGTTACACATGTATGTAGGTTTTGTTACACCTGTGTGTGGGGTGTGTTACAACTGTATACAGGGTGTGTAGGTGTGTGGAGTGTGTTACAACTGTGTGTGGGGTGTGTTACATCTGTAAATGGGGTGTGTTACACCTGCATGTGGGGTGTGTTACACCTGTGTGTGAAGTGTGTTACAACTGCGTGTGGGGTGTGTTACACCTGTGTGTGGAGTGTGTTACATCTGTATATGGGGTGTGTTACACCTGTGTGTAGGGTGTGTTACATCTGTATATGGTGTGTGTTACACCTTCATGTGGGGTGTGTTACAGCTGTGTATGGGCTGTGTTACACCTGCATTTAGGGTGTGTTAGATCTGTGTATATGTTTGTGGAGTGTGTTACACATGTATGTAGGTTTTGTTACACCTGTGTGTGGAATGTGTTACACATGTATGTAGGTTTTGTTACACCTGTGTGTGGAGTGTGTTACACATGTATGTAGGTTTTGTTACACCTGTGTGTGGGGTGTGTTACATCTGTATATGGGGTGTGTTACACCTGCATGTGGGGTGTGTTACACTTGTGTGTGGAGTGTGTTACAACTGTGTGGGGGGTGTTACACTTGTGTAGGCGGGGTGTTACATCTGTAAACGGGGTGTGTTACACCTGCATGTGGGGTGTGTTACACCTGTGTGTGGAGTGTGTTACAACTGTGTGTGGGGTGTGTTACATCTGTATATGGGGTGTGTTACACCTGCATGTGGGGTGTGTTACACCTGTGTGTGGAGTGTGTTACAACTGCGTGTGGGGTGTGTTACATTTGTGTGTGGAGTTTGTTACACCTGTGTGTGGAGTATGTTACATCTGTATATGGGGTGTGTTACACCTGTGTGTGGGGTGTGTTACATCTGTATATGGTGTGTGTTACACCTTCATGTGGGGTGTGTTACAGCTGTGTATGGGCTGTGTTACACCTGCATTTAGGGTGTGTTAGATCTGTGTATGGGGTGTGTTACACATGCGTATGTTACACATGTATGTAGGTTTTGTTACCCCTGTGTGTGGGGTGTGTTACATCTGTATACAGGGTGTGTTACACCTGCATGTGGGGTGTTACACCTGTGTGTGGAGTGTGTTACAAATGTGTGTGGGGTGTGTTACACTTGTGTGTGGGCTGTGTTACATCTGTAAACGGGGTGTGTTACACCTGCATGTGGGGTGTGTTACACCTGTGTATGGAGTGTGTTACAACTGTGTGTGGGGTGTGTTACACTTGTGTGTGGGGTGTGTTACACCTGTGTGTGGAATGTGTTACATCTGTATACTGTATGGGGTGTGTTACACCTGTGTGTGGGGTGTATTACATCTGTATATGGTGTGTGTTACACCTTCATGTGGGGTGTGTTACAGCTGTGTATGGGCTGTGTTACACCTGCATTTAGGGTGTGTTAGATCTGTGTATGGGGTGTGTTACACCTGCATTTAATAATAATAATCATAATAATGAATTCAATTTATAACGCGCTTTTCATTAGTGAAAATCTCAAAGCGCTACACACATTGAATGCTACACACATTCATACACCGGTAGCGGCAGACTACCATGCAAGGTGCTTTCCAGTCCTACCGGGAGCAACTCGGGGTTAAGTGTCTTGCCCAAGGACACAACGACACATGGTGTGGGGAACCGGGATTCGAACCGCCAACCTTCCGATCGGGGAACGATTGCCATTACCACTACGCCACGGCCGCCCCGTGTTTAGGGTGTGTTTGTGTTTGTGGAGTGTGTTACACCTGTGTGTGGGGTGTGTTACACTTGTGTGTGGAGTGTGTTACACCTATGTGTGGAGTGTGTTACACCTGCAGATGTGTTGTGTTACATCTGTGTGTGGGGTGAGTTACACCTGTGTGTGGAGTGTGTTACACCTGCGTGTGTGTTGTGTTACACATGCGTGTGGGGTGTGTTACACCTGTGTGTGGAGTGTGTTACACCTGCGTATGTGTTGTGTTACACATGCGTGTGTGTTGTGTTAAACCTGCGTGTGGGGTTGTGTTACACCTGTGTGTGGAGTGTGTTACACCTGCGTGTGTGTTGTGTTACACATGCGTGTGGGGTGTGTTTCACCTGTTTGTGGAGTGTGTTACACCTGCGTATGTGTTGTGTTACACATGCGTGTGTGTTGTGTTAAACCTGCGTGTGGGGTGTGTTACACCTGTGTGTGGAGTGTGTTACACCTGCGTGTGTGTTGTGTTACACATGCGTGTGGGGTGTGTTACACCTGTGTGTGGAGTGTGTTACACCTGCGTGTGTGTTGTGTTACACATGTGTGTGTGTTGTGTTACACCTGCATGTGGGGTGTGTTACACCTGTGTGTGGAGTGTGTTACACCTGCGTGTGTGTTGTGTTATACATGCGTGTGTGTTGTGTTACACCTGCGTGTGGGGTGTGCTACACCTGTATCATGTATGTTAGTTTTAACATAGCTGTCTGTGCTGCTGTGTCTCCATCAGGGTGGAAGATGCGTCTGCAGTCAGGTGGAGTGTGAGGAGGGAGAGATCAGCTGCAGGAGTCCAGCTGGGCATCAGAGGGTAATAAATGATCTACAATCACTTTTATTGATTATTAATGATTATTTAATTACATGTTTGTGAGCAGAGATGAGCTGATGGTGCAGCTTCTTTGAATCAGTTTAACTCATCTGTTTTTTTCTTCTTCTTTTTTCTTCTTTTTTTATTATTATACCAGTAATAGAAAGATCTCCAGGTGAGACATCCAGATTTAAATGTTCTGGTTATGAACTTTGAGTTTTGTTTTTTTGTGTTAAACCTTTTGCTTCTTGCCTTCAGTCCCATCAAGGTCATAAACTTTGAGTTTCACTACAACAAACTACTGGCCGACTCCAACTACCTGCTGTCAGAGGAGTATGAGGTCAGTTAGTAAGATGTCAACTAGATAGTTCAACTTTTAACGGTTTGTTCCATTTGATTAAACTACATTTTAGTTTTTGTGTTTGTTTGTTTTTTCTTCCTTACAGGATTTGAAGGATGTTGGTCGAAACCAGCCTCTGGACTCGGCTCTGCTGCCAGAGAACCGTGGGAAGAACCGATACAACAACATCCTGCCTTGTGAGTGACATCCCCACCTGACTCACCTGTCCTCCGTGTGTTTGTCTCATTGGCTTTTCTGTCTTCAGACGACTCAACGAGGGTGAAGCTGTCCTACGTGGATGATGATCCCTGTTCAGACTACATTAATGCTAGCTACATCCCAGTAAGACCAAACCCATCCATCCATCCATCCTTCCATCCATCCATCAATCCAACCATCCATCCATCCATCCATCCATCTGTCATCCAAACATCCGTTCTTCCATCCATCCGTCCATCTGTATATCCATCTATCCATCTGTCCATCCAAACATCCATCCATCCATCCATCCATCATCCATCTGTCCATCTATCCATTCATCCTTGCATTCATCCGTACATAATAATAATAATAATATTGTCATTTTCTGTCATCTGTGTATGTTTCCCATACACAGACGAAATTCGTCTCTGCATTTAACCCAACCACCACCAGGTGGTGCAGTGAGCAGCCATAGAAAGCGCCCGGGGAGCTGGAGAATTAGGTGTGCACTCATAATAATAATAATAATGAATTCAATTTATAACGCGCTTTTCATTAGTGAAAATCTCAAAGCGCTTCACACATTCATACACCGGTAGCGGCAGACTAACATGCAAGGTGCTTTCCAGTCCTACCGGGAGCAACTCGGGGTTAAGTGTCTTGCCCAAGGACACAACAACACATGGTGTGGGGAACCATAGACACCCCAAGGTGTGTAGTGGCCGGGGCGCGAACCCGCGTCCTTCGGGTCCCAAGTCGGAAGCCCTGCCACTACACCATCTTGGCTCCTCCATCCATCTGTCCATCCAAACATCTGTTCTTCCATCCATCTGTCCGTCTGTCTGTACATCCATCCATCCATCTGTCCATCCATCCAAACATCTGTTCTTCCATCCTTCCATCCATCCATCTGTTCTTCCATCTGTCCATCTTAGATCTTTAATATTTTTAATGGACTTTACTTTGGAGTGATTTTGGACGGTGATTTGATTTGGACCATGTGCTGACTTGGTTCTGGGCTGGCAGTGGAGTCAGAATCAACTTGGATTTGTCTTGGGTTATGTTTTGGATCATTTTGCACTGGGATTTGGTCAGACTTGGATTGTTTGTCTACCTGGTTCTGGACACTGTGGAATAAAAATGTGCTGGTGTGTAGAATGGGTTTAGACTTGGCTTTGAACAGTGATTGCGTGGATTTGGTTCGTATGTTTAGTTCTGTTGTAATTGGGGGGTTGGAATGGACCGGGTTGTTGTGGGTTTAGTTTGGATTGTGTTTTGTCTTTGTGGTCCTGGTTTGACCATAAAGTTAAGGGGAACTTGAGTCTGGACTGGTTCTGGACAGGTTTGGACTGTGATTATCCTACTGCAGGATAAAACACAATATCGGATAGTTTCAGCCGATCAACGTGTGGGCCAGAACATGAATCCAGATTCAGCTGGACTTATTTGCTTAACAATTCTTCAGACTGTCAGTTTTATTCCTTCAGTTTTAATCTGGGGTGTTTTATTCGATCATGTGTTTTTTTTTTTTTTTGGATCTGCTGCCTGTTTGAAACCTGTATTTATGTAGATCCCATTTATCTGGTCTTCATTCAGTTGTTTTAACTGAACCTGCTCTGTTTTTATCAAACATGTTGTTTTTATTGGTCTGTTCTGTGTTTTCAGGGGAACAACTTCCGTCGGGAGTACATCGCCACTCAGGGCCCTCTGCCGGGAACAAAGGATGATTTCTGGAAGATGGTTTGGGAGCAGAACGTCCACAACGTGGTGATGGTCACTCAGTGTGTGGAGAAAGGCCGGGTGAGAGGACACGTCCCGGTCGGAAACCAAAGAGTTTCTGGAACCATAACCTTTTCAGTGGAATCCTGATGTTCCTGTCCCCTCCATACAGGTGAAGTGTGACCACTACTGGCCCTTTGACCATGACCCTCTGTACTACGGAGACCTGATAGTCCAGATGCTATCAGAGTCGGTTCTGCCAGAGTGGACGATCCGCGAGTTCAGAATCTGCAGCGTACGTTTTCTGATTATTGAACTGGCGGAAAGACTTGTCCAATGAAAGTGTCAAAAGCAGATTCAGGTGGTCCTGGATCAGATTTGATGTCTCTGTGTGTGTTCAGGAGGAGCACCTGAACTTCAGCCGCCTCGTTCGGCAGTTTCACTACACGGTCTGGCCTGATCATGGAGTCCCAGAGAACACACGGTCCCTCATCCAGTTTGTCCGAACTGTCCGAGACTATATCAACAGGACCCCTGGTTCTGGTCCCACCGTGGTCCACTGCAGGTACAGAACACTCTTAAGTTAAAAATATATATACATGAAACAGTTTAATATGTAATGTATTTAAATAAGAAATTAAGATGAGTTATTCACTTTTGTTTTGTTACTTATAGATAATTATTGTTTGAATTGATTGTCTCAAAAAGGGGCAGACAAAATAAGATTTATTTTTCTTCTTTCTGCTCCCTTTCATTTTATATTTTGTTTTTTCGTACTACAGTATATATGTTGTTGTTTTTTATTTGTATTTTTTATTATAAAATGAATAAATTCAATAAAATAAAATTTAAAAAAAGTTACAGGGCAGCTACGCTCTAAATCCGCTGACCAAGAGCTGTACGGGAAACAAAAGGCACTTTGGCAGAATGGCTGCAAAGACGGTTCGTCTTTAAGCTGCATCTGACTTGTTGTAAATCGCTAACGGAGGCGGCCACACCCTGCAGAGATGTGAGCTTTTAGCTATGAATCACAGAACCAAAAAAGGCACGAAGCACTACACATTAAATGTCTGATAAAGGTCTCCTTCATGCCATTTTCAAAATATGATCATTTCAGTTAAGCCATTCTCTTTGTGGTTTTTGTGCACCCCCATTGACTTATCACGTTTGAGTCTCAAAGCCAGCTTATCTTTTCACTGGGGGTGTATTCATCATGAAATGGATGCTTTGAATACATTTATTAAACCTTCCTGGTACCAGGTGTCATTTTTCCTCACTAGAACTCAGCCCACTGAAAAAAATCAAAAAAGGCGTTCAATACAGGATCAACTGGACTTTATTTGTTGCAGAAAACTGAAAAGCTACGCTTGAAAGGCATGTGAAGGTGTCTGAGAATCATTTCATGTCTGACTGCAGAACCAGTGTGGTGCATGCTCGAATCAATCTGTAATGACTTTCTTACAGCCGCTGAACCCAAACAGGCCGCTCTGGTTTTGCTCAGTAAATTAGACGTCCTCTGACTGGAGTCTGGTGTGTGTTTCAGTGCTGGCGTGGGCCGCACCGGAACCTTCATCATCCTGGATCGAGTTCTTCAGCAGCTCGACACCAGAGACACGTTGGATATCTACGGCGCCGTTTTTGACCTGCGGCTCCATCGATCGCACATGGTGCAGACTGAGGTAGGACTGATGCATCATGGGAGTGTGTGGGTCATCATACAGCACCAGCGTCATCTTAGTTGGCTGATTCTTTTTAGGCCTAGATGAGTCACAAGAACAAAAAGTGATATCAAAACTTCAGAAATCTTTCACATTTCTTTAAACATTTAATCCAGTTTATAAAAGAGAAACTAATCGCAAAGTATGGCATTAAACTTAAAAGTTTAATTTTTATAAGTTTATTCATTTTACAAGAATGAAATACAACAAATGACATATATGAAATGAAAAGAAAAAATATAAAATGAAAGGTAGCAGATGAAGAAAATATCTTGTTAAATCTGCTCCTTTTTTATCTAATACAAACTAATTGTTCTATAATAACAAAATAAGTAAATAACTCATTTAACCATCAATTATTTATATTACTCAAAAATATATTATATATATTTAATATATTTCAAACCATTTATAATAAAT
>JBBPBX010020975.1:0-14473 GCA_038048925.1 Garcialebias charrua | reverse complement strand
ATAACAAAATAAGTAAATAACTCATTTAACCATCAATTATATATATTACTCAAAACATTCATTTATATTTGTTCAACAAATCAACTTTGACATGTTTCTTAAAGACAGGAATTGATTTGGCTTCCTTAAATACGGACATTAAGTTATTCCACAATCCTACACCCTGTATTACAGTAGTTCTTCCCTTCAAACTTGTTCTAAATTGCGGTTTTACAAATACATCTTTTCCCTTGAGGTTGTAGCAGCCAGATCTTTTCACAAAATACATTTGGATATTTGACGGTAGTATACTATTATGAGCTCTATACATAAGTAACAAAATGTTATAATCCACCAAATCATAGAATTTCAGTAATTTCATTTGATAAAATAATTCACTAGATGGGTGACAGTAATGTTTTCTTGTTATAATTCTTACAATTTTTTTCTGCAAAATAAAAATAGGCATTGTGCTGCTTTTACATGCTTTTCCCCATACACTAATACAATAAATCAAATGTGGCACAGTCATTGAATTATACAAGAGATACAATGCTTTATCGTTTAGTAGATATCTAACTCTATAAAATACTGCAATTGATTTAGATATTTTTGTTTTAACCAAATTTATATGTTGTTTCCATGATAAATTATCATCAATAACAACACCCAAGAATTTTACCTCATTGACTCTGCGAATCACTGAGTCCTCGATTAAAAATGGAATATCAATAGATTTATTTTTATTACTAAATATCATGTAGTTTGTTTTTTCCAAATTTAATGATAACTTGTTAAGTCTAAACCAGTTTTGGATTTTTACAAACTCCTTCATCAATAAATCCAGTAATTTATCCGGAACTATGCCAAACTGTGAACTTTGAAAGCATTTACTGGAGTAGTTTTCCCAGACATATTGCCATATGGGTCTGCACTGAAAGTAAACAAAACGCTCGGTTGAATCAAACCACATCGAAGCTTGGGTCACATGACTGACCTACATTAGGCTGGCTCTAGTCAGTGTAGGTAAACAAATATGAACATTAGTTTAATGTTTGACCTATTTTTGGTCAATTCACTGTTTTCATAAAGAAATGCATGTGGTAGTTGGCATCAGGTCAAAAAATTTCTTCGGAAAATTTCTATTTAGGAAAACATCAACCATGAATATGTTTCTATAAAGTTTGTGGACTTCTTGGTTTGTATTGTTGTGATACGTTTGTTTCTGTCTCTGTAGGGGAAATAGCCATCTGTTGAGGCAGTTTCAACATTCTAGCTCTCTTTCAAGCTCATGTTCTAAAATCATGCAGGGGCACCATGGAGTGGGCAAGGAGAGGGGGTGGGCAATGGCCACCCCAATATATTTGCAGGTCACCCCAATGGCCACCCCTAGCTTTCGTTTATTGCATTTTTAATTCTCTCAAGCTAGTTGGGATTAGTAGAACCTCGTAAAGAGATTTAAAAAAGCAAAAAACAACAAACATTGATTTTTGACAATTTGTAGTTTAAAAATACGTATTTTTATTTTATTTTAAATTTGAGAAAATTTGAAAATAAATGTTAAATGAATAAACTGAATACATTGCCGTCCAAAAACAATGTCCTTGTATGGAAATGAAGAGTGCATGGGGTTAAATGTGTCAATTTTTTATGAATATGAATTTTAAAATTAGATTACAGTCAGTGAGTTGTGACTGTGCTGCAGTCAGTAACATCAAATGGAAAATAAAAAACGGAACCAGGTAAATTCTAAAATTCTGTGATCATTTTTGGTTTACGTTTGCCATCCCAAGGTTATTAGGAGCCTTAGCTGGATACCCCTTTGAAACATTCTCTAGGGGTGCCCCTGAAAACACAAACTCTAAGTTGAAGAAGGATTTTGTCATTGCTACCTGCCATTCAGTCCCGATACAAACAGTGCAAGATTTTCTCATTACGTACTGGCAGCAAGTCTGAATCCTTCAGGGTGGGAGTTGGACTCCACCAGCTGACCGTTGTCACAATTCTGTTCTTGACTTTTATTGACAGAGTTTCTTGATGTAGCCAGCTGGTGCAATGGGTCCAGTTTGGTAAGATTCCTTATCTGCTGTTTGCAGATGACGTGGTCCTGTTGGAGTCACTGTGTTGTGATCTCAAGTTCTCACATTCGCCTGAAGCAGCTGGGATGAGAACCAGTGCCTCCATATCTGAGGCCATGGTTCTCAGTAGGGAAAGGGTGGACTGTCCTCTCCAGGTTGGGAGTGAGGTTCATGTATCTCAGAGTTTTGTTCATCATGAGTGAGGGAAGAATGAAATGTGAGATTGACAGATGGATCGGTGCATCTCCCAAAGAATTGCACTCTGCTGGTCCGTTGTGGTGAAGAGGGAGCTGAGCTGCAAGGAGACGCTCTCTGTTTACTGGTCGGTCCACATTCCTACCCTCACCTATGGCCACAAACTCTGGGTAGTGACTGAAAGAACGCGACTGTGGTTCCAGGTGGTCTAAATGGGTTTTCTCTGCACCTGTGGTTAGACAGGAGAAGTGAGAAGTTCAGTTATCCAGAGACTCGGAGTAGATCCTGCTCCCCCGCATCCAGAGGAGCTAGTTGAGTTGGTTAAGACATCTAGTAAGGATGAATCTTGAACCCCAGAGGGGTTCTGGACAGGCCCAACTGGGAAGAGACCCGGGGAAGACTCAGGACAGCCTGGAGAGACTCTGTCTCTCAGCTGGTCTGGGAATTCTTCCAGAAGAGCTGGAAGAGGTGCCTGTGGAGAGAGATGCATGGACCTCCAAGCTGCTGCTCCCAACACCCGTTGGGTGGCATGGGTGGATGGATGGATGGATGGATGGATGGAAGGATGGAAGGATTACAGAAAGAGTATCTTTATCTGCAGGACTTCAGCAGCTTTCTTAGCTCTGGTTGTTTCTGATTTGATGGAGTTTTTTTGGGGTACAGGAGGTCCTTCTGTGTTGTTGTCTTCTGGTTGTAGTTTGGACCTGTTGGTACGTCAGTCTGTAGGATGGAGATGTAACTCAGTACCTCGATCCAAAATGTCCTCAGCCACAAACAGGTTCAGGTTCAGGTTACTTTATTTATACCCAAGGGTAAATGTGGTTTGCAGTGGTACAAAGCATACATCCATCCATGCGCACACACAAATAAAAACAGTAAAAACATTTAGTAAAAACACTTCAAAGAAACCATAAACAGATAATGTTGCACATAACGGTGTTAAGGCTCCCCAAATCATATGTAAAATGAAAAATAAAAACATTTAACCACTAAAAGCTTCAACATTATTTCAGTTTGTTCATTTCAGTAACAGCAGTGGGAACAAAGCTATTTTTAAAACGTGTTGTCCTACATTTAGGGACTAAAAACCTCCGACCAGAGGGAAGAAGCTGAAACTCTCCGTACAGGGGATGAAGGACATCTTTTAAAACAGAAGAAGCTATCCTCTGTACCTGACTAACGTACATGGATGTAACTGAGGTTTGGGTTCCTCCGGTCAGTTTAGATGACAGCTTAACAATCTGCTGAAGGGAATTCTTTCCTCTCAGTGTAGTGTGACCAAACCATGACACCAAGGAAAAGGATAAAACTGATTCAATAAAAGCACGATAAAACATGGTCATTATGGTTCGGTCAATATTAAAATGGTTGAGTTTCCTTAGACAATAAAGGCGCTGGTGGGCCTTTTTGCACACCTTGTCAAAATTGGTTTCAAAGTTTAATTTATCGTCTATGATTGTCCCGAGATATTTGTAAGACTGCACTGTCTCAATTGCTTGACCTTTAATTAAAGTGACTCCGTGCTGGTGAGGTTTCTTCCTAAAATCAATGATCATGTCTTTTGTCTTATCTGTGTTTAGTTTGAGGAAAGAGTCCTCGCACCATTGAACAAAATCATCAGTCACCTGCCCATGGCTACTTTCATTTCCTTTAAGCAGACTGACAATAACAGAATCATCTGCATACTTTATAATGTACCTGCTCTCATGTCTGCTCCGACACATGTTGGTGTATAGAATAAAAAGCAGGGGTGACAGTACACATCCCTGGGGTGACCCGGTGGAAGAGGACTTAGATTCAGAGAGACAATTATTCACCCTTACTCTCTGTGTCCTGTTACTTAAAAAATCCAAGATCCAGCCCATCAAATTGTTACTCAGAGGAAACTGTTCAACAAGCCTTTCAGTTAATATGTGAGGTTGGATTGTATCAAAAACAGTGTGTCCTTCCTCTCCCACCAGGGTCAGTACCTGTACCTGCATCAGTGTGTTTGGGACGTCCTGAGAGCCCGGAAGCTGCGCAGTGAGCAGGAAAACCACCCGGTCCTGAGAACGTGAAGTCCTGGCAGGAGGTGAGTCACCCTACGGATCTTCAGTGACCATCAGCAGATCTGCCAATCACAACTATTGATCGCTTCCCACAAAAGGACTGCGGAGCGACGACAGAAATGCAACACTTTATTTTTTTATCAGTGTTTATATTTTAATCTGCAGATTTATTATAATTTATGTAGCTTGTGATCTGTGTGTGTGTGTCTGTTGTTGTACACAATGTTTCTGCTGTTTCACGAGACTAAACGGTTTTGATCGGCTCAAATCAATAATCAATACAACAACATCAGATTATTGTTGTACGTGTGAGAAGGAACAGCAGCTCCTGGATGTTACCTGTTGTTCTACCTGTAACTGTCTGTGAACATTAAACACACAACACGTGTGCAACACACCTGATCTCTGTGGTTATTGATCCAGATCTGCAGCAGCAACACAAGCACACAAACTGCAAAACACTGTAACTACACTGCAGCGCACAGTGACTGACACATGGAGCTGTGTGCAGCAATCAGCACAAACACCACAGCAACACAAACTACTACAGCAACACAAACTACTACAGCAACACAAACTACTACAGAAACACAAACTACTACAGCAACACAAACTATGATAAAAACACAAACTACTGCAATAAAACAAATGACTACAGAAACAAACTATGACTACAACACAAACGACTACAGCTACGCAAACTACAACACAAACTATGACACCTACACTTATCATATGATGATAAAAATTATGAAAACAAAAACTACTACAGAAACACAAACTATGACAACAACACAAACCACAACACCAACACTTTTATCATATGATGATAAAAAGGATAAAAACACAAACTACTACAGCAACACTATGACAACAACACAATACTACAATAAAACAAAAGACTACAAACTACAGCAACACAAACTACGACAACACAAACTATGACAACATAATAGCATTTAGCACCAGCTTGAGGTGGAATAAGTCAGACTGAATGATGTCAAATGCAGACTGTAGAAGATGGAAAACCTGGGCAAATGTGTTATAGCTCGGCAATAAACAACGTCATCAATCTAGAGATGCAGGGATGCGTCAGGAATGTTTAGACCTACATTATGTACCAGTATATGAATTGTAAAAAGAGTGCAACCTAAAACTGAGCCTTGAGGCACACCATTGGTGGTTGTTATAGGTAGCTAGATGAAGTACCATTATGTTGAACACATTGCTTCCAACCTGAGAGATAGTTTGAGAGCCAGCCAACAGTGTGATCTGAGAAGACAATATCTGAGAGCTTATGGCACAAGATGCCATGATCTACAGTATCAAAGGCTTTGGACAGGTCTGAGTAAGGATGCGTACAAATTGAGAATTTATTTTTATTTTTTAACAAGTGAAAATAAAATGGTATTTAAAAGGAAAAGTACCAAAAAAAGCTAGGTTGAAGGGTGATATAGAAAACTAAAATCAAGAACGTGTCTGCAGGATGTTTAAAGCCACTAAGGTTGAGAGCTTCAGATCTTTTTGCAAGGTATTCCAGGAAACGGGAGCAGAGTAGGAGAAGACCCTTAGAGGTGTTGAGGTGTTAGAGTCCTGTTGGGTTTGAAATGTACTCGGATATTGTGTTTGGAGAAAATCTTTCTGAGTTTCTCAGATATCTCTCAGGTATTATCAGATATTTCTCATTTTTTGTGTGTTGTCTTGTTGTGTATTTGTTTCACTTGTGTTGCTGTGCGTGTGTTTCTGTGGGATGCTGTTTTGAGGTGTGTTTTTGTACTGTCCTGTGTGTTGTTCTGTGTTTGTTTGTGCCTGTTTTGTGTGTTGTCTTGTTTGGGTCTCACTTTTGTGTTATTGTGTCTTGTCTGTATGCATTTTTGTGTTATCTTGTAATGTATTTGTTTGTTTCCATTTTGTGTTTTGTCTTGTTGTATTTGTTTGTGTCTCACTTGTATGTTGTGCGTATGTGATGCTGTTTTGAGGTGTGTATGTTTTTGTGCTGCCCTGTGTGTTTTTTTGTTCGTTTAATGTATTATTTTGTGTCTGTTTGTTGTCTTGTTGTATTTGAATTTTTGTGTGTGTCTGTTTGTTGTCTAGTTGTATATTTGGTTGGACATTTTTTACGTGTCTGTTATGTTTGTTGTCTAATTGTATATTTGAACATTTTTTACATGTCTGTTATGTTTTGTTGTCTAATTGTTTGAACATTTTTCTTTATGTGTCTGTTATGTTTTGTTGTTTACTTGTATATTTTAACGTTTTTTACGTGTCATGTTTTGTTGTCTACCGTAATTGTATATTTGAACGTTTTTTTACGTGTCTGTTATGTGTTGTTGTCTAATTGTATATTTATTTGAATGTTTTTCTTTATGTGTCTGTTATGGTTGTTGTCCAATTGTATATTTGAACATTTTTTTTAATGTGTCTGTTATGTTTTGTTGTCTAATTGTATATTTGTTTGAACGTTTTTCTTTGTGTCTGTTATGTTTGTTGTCTAATTGTATATTTGAACGTTTTTTTACGTGTCTGTTATGTTTGTTGTCTAATTGTATATTTGAACGTTTTTACGTGTCTGGTATGTTTTGTTGTCTAATTGTATATTTGAACGTTTTTTTTTACGTGTCTGTTATGTTTTGTTGTCTAATTGTATATTTGTTTGATCGTTTTTCTTTATGCGTCTGTTATGTTTGTTGTCTAATTGTATATTTGAACATTTTTTAGGTGTCTGTTATGTTTGTTGTCTAATTGTATATTTGAACATTTTTTACATGTCTGTTATGTTTTGTTGTCTAATTGTTTGAACATTTTTCTTTATGTGTCTGTTATGTTTTGTTGTTTACTTGTATATTTTAACGTTTTTTACGTGTCATGTTTTGTTGTCTACCGTAATTGTATATTTGAACGTTTTTTTACGTGTCTGTTATGTGTTGTTGTCTAATTGTATATTTATTTGAATGTTTTTCTTTATGTGTCTGTTATGGTTGTTGTCCAATTGTATTTGAACATTTTTTTTAATGTGTCTGTTATGTTTTGTTGTCTAATTGTATATTTGTTTGAACGTTTTTCTTTGTGTCTGTTATGTTTGTTGTCTAATTGTATATTTGAACATTTTTTTACGTGTCTGTTATGTTTGTTGTCTAATTGTATATTTGAACGTTTTTACGTGTCTGGTATGTTTTGTTGTCTAATTGTATATTTGAACGTTTTTTTTTACGTGTCTGTTATGTTTTGTTGTCTAATTGTATATTTGTTTGATCGTTTTTCTTTATGCGTCTGTTATGTTTGTTGTCTAATTGTATATTTGAACATTTTTTAGGTGTCTGTTATGTTTTGTTGTCTAATACAGTATTTGTTTGAACATTTTTCTTTATGTGTCTGTTGTGTTTGTTGTCTAATTGTTTATTTGTTGGAACGTTTTTCTTCATGTGTCTGTTATGTTTTGATCATCATCATCATCATCATCATCATCATCATCATCATCATCATCATCATCATCATCATCATCATCATCATCATCATCAGCTTTATTTATAAAGCGCTTTACACAGCCCCAGCTGAAACAAAGTGCTGAACATCAGATACATTACAAACAAGATAAAAGAAAGCATAAAAACAGACCTACAAAACTAACACACAGTGAACTAAAAACTCAATTAAAATACAATAAAATGACAAGTTAAACAGGTAAAATCAATACAGTACAATAAAAATGAAGTAAAATCAAGTCTCAGTTGGGTTGAAGGCCAAAATGATGAGTTTTCAAACGGGTTTTAAAAATGGGCAGTGAGGGTCTAATTGTATATTTGTTTGATTGTTTTTCTTTATGTGTCTGTTATGTTTGTTGTCTAATTGTTTATTTGTTGGAACGTTTTTCTTCATGTGTCTGTTATGTTTGATGTATACTGTATATTGTTGTATATTTGATTGTCTGTTTTGTGTCTGCTGACCTAAACGCTCGGCCCTCCGCGCATGCGCGCTGCGGAGGCTGGCTGAAGTGTCGGAAGTTGCGGTAGCAGCTCGCAGTGATTTTTAGCCCGACAGCCTGCGAGTGAACAAAACTTTGTTTTCTCCCCCAAAAAGTGCTTTTGGACGAAACTTCAGAGCTTTCATTGAACCACGGAGGACTGCAGATGGATTCTAATGGGTTCGGACCGTTTATTTTCGGCGAAGAGCGGTTTTAGGAGCGTTTTAAAGAAGTTGTGATTGTTTTTTTGGCGCTCCAGCAGCGCAGAGGAAACATGGAGGATCTGCTGCTGTAGCAGCCGCTAACGATAGCTGAACGCCTGGATTCACGGACAGATCTGAACCGCTCCTACGTCCGCTGGATGCCACAAAAGTTCGGATGGTAGAAGAGGTCAACACGCCGACTGAGCCTGGTGAGTATGGGTTGATCACAGGTTTGTGGCCCTGAGTAGAAAGGTGCGGGCGGAGAGCTGCTTGTAGCCCCGAGGTGAAGCTCCAATCTGCGCTAGCTGCAGCTAACTAGCTGCTGCTAACTAGCTGCGGCTAACTAGCTGCCATTACAGCAACATCAGACTTTTCTCCGCAGCTCATGCGTGACCCAAACCCCGCAAAATAATAGCTCAGTCTGCGGAGTTATATGTTGTTTACTTTGTTAGTTAACTAGTTCATCTGGTTAGTGACGTGAACACACTCACTGTGCGTGCACGCGCAGAGGAAAGTGATTCATCTGTAGTTTCATAAATAAAACCTGTCAGTGCTGCTCAGATGATGAGGGATAATACATAGTTCCCAGACATGTGACTAAAATTCTAGAATTCCGGAATTTCTGCCATCTTGGTAGGCAGAAAATGTTGAAGAAGAGCTATTTTGTAAGTTCCAACCTTTCAATTTCATATTTTTAACTATGCATTTCTTTTATTACTTATATCAAATATTGTTTTATAATTGCTTGTTTGAATTTGGTGCCTTCATAAGACGTGTTTAATGAAATTTATTTGAACTTTTTCATTTTGCTTTCCTCTGATAGCCATGTGAATTGATATTTCCCAGCTATGAACCTTATCAAATAATATGTATTATTTTTGAAACACTGGGACTGTTAAGTTTTAATTATTTTGAATAAAGTAGTTTATCAAGTATCATCCATTATTTTTTTATACTTACACATTAAAAATGTTTCAATGACATTTTCAAAACCAACAGATGTTGGCATTTTCCTCCTGTTCAAGGTTGTCAACTCCAGCTCTGCGGTGGCACCTACTGTTCAACGGTGTGAATGACAACTTTTTAATTAAAAATCTACAGGTATATTTATAAATTATTAGTAAACAGTCTACATTCAATACAATAAGACGAATGGACAATTTGTCTTTCTTTCATTTTTAATTTAAATTACTTGAACACACAACTATTAAAATACTGTTGTAAAGGAGAAACAATTTGTACAAAATATTCATTCAGTAAAACATTTAGCAGTTTCAACAACAAGTTTCCACATCAACTGCTGACAGTTGTGCTTTACCTTTGGTGAAACTTGGAATATTCACCTCTGCACAGAATGGTTCCACACTGCCCTGTATGTTGAAACCACGATCAGCTAGTATGAGGTCACCTGGAAGTAGTTTCAACAGCAAACCACAGTTTTCAGTTATCCACTTGTCACTAGTCCTGCCACCCCATGCTTTGGACAGAAAAGACACTGAACCCTGCGGGGTGATGCCTATTAAAAATTTCAGTGTTTGAATGTTTATAGTTTGACCACGTCTGTGCACGTACCAGTAAGTTTTTAGGCCTCTGAATAAAAACTTCAAAGCAGTCAATTATAACAACAGTTCTTTGTCCAAAATGTTTTCTAAATTCCAGAGGCATGGTTTTCCTCAGTTCATCACGCTGTGGCCAATACAGCACCTTTTTAAGACGTGCATATAAAATCTGGATGACAAACAGAAATGTCCTGGAAACCGTTGAGGTAGAAGTTTGAAAAGCCAAGTCTTGCACAGGGCAGTTTAGTTTAAGACTCATCAGGGTCATCACAAATCATTCGAATTGACCAAAATGAGTATTTAATTTAGGAACTGGTATGTATGCCTTTACATGACCAAATACACTCATCAACATGAGGAATGATGGGAGGCCTGTGTAGTATCTTACTTTGAAATTATTATTCTCAAAGCTTTTTACATTTAATTGAAAATTACTTAGCTGATTTCATAATGTAATATTTTCTGTTCTTAACGACTGCAGTTCAAACTGAACCTGACTTTCAGAAACAGGTGTATATTCTGTCCAGTGATTTGCACCCTGGACCGTTTCACACACTGGAACTGCTTCCTCCACTTCAGGTTGGTCAGGTTCAGAGACTGCACCGAGTTCTAGGACAGCCTGCGCACACTGGAGATGTTCCTCTGAGCGAACTCGTTCTTTCACTCGTCTGTACCTATAATTAAGATAAACATAAATGTTTATATATGTATACAGATATATATGTTTGCGTCTAGGTAATAAGACAACAACTTTTCTGCTGAAAAGAAATCACATTACTGTACTACAGCAAACATTTTTACAAGTTAAAAATTACATATTTATAAATATTCAAATATCAAAGTAACAATATGTTTTTAATTAATATTACAATTATTAAAAGTGACATTAATTTGTATACCTGTTCATCTTAGACTCCGATCTTTGATGTTCCTTAGCTGCCTTTGTGGGAGTGAGCACCAGTCAACTTCAGTAGGAGCCCAGTCTGGGTTTGACCTGTCGTACATGTGTGCAGCCGTCCTGAACAACATAAAAAAATTAACAGAAGCAATTACAGTGTATTCAAATGTTGGAAGTTATACCCAAAACATTACTTTTTAATGTAATATTTTTTGAACAGACACATTCCCAATGCTTTATTCATACATGAAAACAAAAGGGAACCAAAATCAAAACAATGACAATGTCGCAGTGTTCAAATATTATCTATTTGAAATATAATGTGTATGTATAAATACACCGTGTACGTATACTGTATACAGTACATACAGCATTACCGTATATACTGTGTACTCTCAGCTCTGCATGTACATACTGTGAACTCTCAGTTACTGCCACATCAAATTTTAGCTCAAAAACTGTCAGTGATACAAACATTTTTGTTTCCAATATATTCAGGTAGCGATAGGGGCCATCTTAAATTGAGTTAAAGCTTATCAGTTGTAAATGTCCATCCAGTGATTAGTTTCAGAAAGTTTCATATAAATCTGTCCCTGCTGAAACCCATCTGTTCTCTCTGGCGTTTCATACTGTGTGAGCTGACTTTGTGTACATGTATATATTTTATCCTGTGTTTTCATTTTAATGCTGTTCTTATACATTTTTATTATAATTTCACTGCTGTAAATGTCATAGTTTTACCTTTAGTGTGTGTTACTGTTTCTGTAATTTTATTGTGATGCACCAGTTGAAACAGTTTGTCGTGTGGGTCCATGAGTTATTTTGCTAACAGACAAACAGACCGACTACAAACGTTAACGTGTGTGTCAGCCTGATGTCACAGGGTAAATAAAGGTTCAAAATACATTATTAACGAGCAGCTTCCTAACAACAGAGAGTCGAGGCTAAACACGAGCGAGGCACTTTGTTGTCTGTGTTACGGTGTGGATGTTAGCATAGCGTTGCTAAGCTAGCGACAGTAACGGAAGTGCTAGATCATGAAAAAAATTGTTCAAACACACACAGTTTCGCTAAGTTAATCACATGCAATTTTGGCTTACCTGAAGTGATCGGAGCAT
This sequence comes from Garcialebias charrua, assembly GCA_038048925.1. Classification (NCBI taxonomy): domain Eukaryota; kingdom Metazoa; phylum Chordata; class Actinopteri; order Cyprinodontiformes; family Rivulidae; genus Garcialebias; species Garcialebias charrua. Next base: position 2,434 of record JBBPBX010020975.1, on the reverse strand, counting down.
ATTTTTGATGTTGACGATGGCAAATCCTCCTTGCGGTTGATCTTACACAGCCAGACTCGCCGACGTTCAGTGGCACTGGTGAGCGCTTCTGTATCTGGTCCTTCATGCTTCCTTATTTTCGGAATTACGTAAAACTTACGCTTGGCAATTGCTGGCAATTGCTCGATTGGTACAACCAGTCCCAACACGAAATAAATATTGCAATTATTTACAAATAAACAACCGCAAAAAGTACACTGCTCGTAACCTACGCTGCTACTAGTGGTCAGGAGTGGAAGTATCACCAACTAAAATGGCGGACAACCCGGAAATGCCCATTATGTGACGTCACATGGGAACTATGTATTGATCAATTAGTCATTAGTCGAGTCATCCTCGCGTAGGTGTGACGTCACAGCACGATACTCAGAAAATATATCAAGAAAAAATGTGACAGTTTTCACTTTTTTCATTTTTATGTGGCGATAAGAAGCAAACTTTTAAAAGCACCTTTAACAGGATTAGAACGTTTTTAACAAAAGTGTATAAAACAAAACATAAAGCACATTTTATAAATTGGTTGAAACTAGAAACATCACAGCTAATTGGGCGAGTCTTAAATTGCTTTTTTCAATTAATTTATTGATCGATTAGTGATAAAATCATTAAAGTGTTCAGGTTTCAATCAACCCAATCTGCCCCCAACATTGTTTTTAACCGATGTCGTTGAAAACAAATGAGTTGTAGTAATGAGCGCCAATCGACGAGGAATACAATATAATCTAAACATTTATTTATTTAGTCATTTCATTTCAATTAAAAAACACATTGACAATTTCAAAACAAAGAAAAAAAAACTACCTATAAATGAAAGGCAGCAGAAGAAGAATGAATTCTTATCATTTCTGCCCCTTCTTAACAAAATCAATTCAATCAATCAATTCAATCAACAATCATCTATAAATAATACAACAAAATACATAACGTATCACTATTTTTCATTTATGGTTCATTTGTTTGAATGTTTTTCTTTGTGTCCGTTATGTTTTGTTTTTATATAAAATTATACTGTAATCTATTGGAACAAACTTTTTTTTAAAAACATAATTAACCAGCACTAAGGATTTGAGCAAGTTTAGTTGATTGTTTTATATTTACCACGGAGGTTCTAGTGCAGGGGTGTCAAAGTCAAATACACCAAGGGCCAAAAAAAATAAATTTGCTACAAGCCAAGGGCCGGACTGGTTCAACGTTCATATTGAAATGATTTCACATAGCCTATTGAACCAAGACCTAACAGACTATCTATTGTTTAGGGATTAAATTAACAAAACAATATTTTCTTATGGATCTGTCAGTAATTTCAAGTGAAAACATTTTTCAACAGGCAAACGCAAAAAATTAAATTGTTTTAAAATATATATATATATGTTTCTTAATATCAAGATAAATGCATAAATAAAAGTGCATGCATTATAAACTGAAAATGCATTATTGTGCAGCTCTATGATCCTTCTGATCACCACTTTCAAATAGGAAAATAAGAAAATAAATCAAATCAGTTGTATTCTTTCTCATGGCTCTGTCCCCGAGTCCATTCAACTGAAAAGTAAATATAAATAAATAAAATACAATAAAATAAAATACAAAAAATCTATGGCACACAGCCAAAACAATACTTCCTTCAAAGAAAAATCACGTCTTGTAGAAACAAATGTAAAAATTTAACTGAATTAAAAACTGAAAATTTGTTACAGCTCTGTGATGCTCACTTATCTGAGGCTGAGGCTGATACTTGGAGGTCTCATCTTTTGTACAAGTTCATCAATGTTCAGGGTTAGGCTCTGAGCTGAGGAAATCCTCAGGATTGATTACCTCCGTGAACATGTAGTCTGCCTCCCACCTGGCTTGAAACCCCTGTTCTCGGTGTCCACCTTACGTTTAAAGAGGAACTAAACCCAGGTTGAGATGGTAACTCCTTCCCCTAAGCAGATCCAAAATCACCCTCAAAATGGGCGTGTCGAGAGACAAGGAAGGGAGGAGGTAGAGTTGGGCTTTTGTCCACGCCTCCACCAGCAACAACCTAAAACAAATTAAACCTCTAGCCAACAACATACACCAAGCAACAACAAAGGATAAACATGTAGATGTATTTATCTATTCCACCCATTCCATCCAAAACCTAAGGCTCAAGAAAATGGGGAAAAAAAAGAAAAAAGAAACCGTTTGTCAGGAGTGAAATGTGGCACTTCCATATAAGGTATGAATGCTGCAGGACCTTCTCATCTCTGCAGGGGATTGGCTCTGCTTGAACCACTTCCGTGACGTCAGAGTGAGAAAATATGTCACAGTGAGAATCCTAGACCAATAAGAAAATTAAGGTGCAATCCCTCTGTTCAACCCATAGGGGTTACCGTAAACACGTTTTTAGACCGGGGTTTAGTTCCTCTTTAAC
>JBBPBX010020974.1:16944-33792 GCA_038048925.1 Garcialebias charrua | reverse complement strand
AAAGGAAGGTGCACAGTGATTTTGAACCAGAAAGACTATCATGAGTAAGTTATGTCACTCCTTAGTGACTTAACCACTTATGAACCGCTGAAAAAAGATACAGGAAGTGGTTACAAGAAGAAGTTGATAGATTGCCTGAAAATTTTGAAGCAGGACAAGGCTATTGACAATATTCTGTACCACAGACTGTACCCAGGGGAGGCCACGCCAAGTCTGTATGGTTTACCCAAAATCCACAAACAAGGTGTACCTTTAAAGGTATTGTGACATGATGTTGGAAATTTGCATATTTGTCAGAACATATATATCTTATATCATTGAGCTCTGTTCGTTTTTGCAAAATAAATTATAAATATATTAAAATGTTATTCCAAGTTATGGTAGTTTTTTTCTCTGGGATTCTCCCCTAAAAATCCGCGCATTTCCGCAAAACGTCATTGTGACATGACAATGGGAAGGCACGCTCCAACGCGCATTTAAATAATAATGGCGGAGCATGTCCGATCGCGTCTGAGATATATCATTTTAAGACAGTAAATCTTCCAAAACTCTCATTAATAAACACTCCCTGAATAAAAAGAAATTACAGATGTTACCTGATCGCGCAGACATAATTTAAAAATACATACATAGCTACGTGTTTGCTCCGGGCTCTCGGCTAATGTTTCTTAGAAGCTATCTTGGCTAACAGAGTCCCTGACACCGGTCACGTCTGAGATATATCATTTTAAGACAGTAAATCTTCCAAAACTCTCATTAATAAACCCTCCCCGAATAAAAAGAAACTACAGATGTTACCTGATCGCGCAGACATAATTTAAAAATACATACATAGCTACGTGTTTGCTCCGGGCTCTCGGCTAATGTTTCTTAGAAGCTATCTTGGCTAACAGAGTCCCTGACACCGGTCACGTCTGAGATATATCATTTTAAGACAGTAAATCTTCCAAAACTCTCATTAATAAACCCTCCCCGAATAAAAAGAAACTACAGATGTTACCTGATCGCGCAGACATAATTTAAAAATACATACATAGCTACGTGGCCTGTATCTCGGCTAGTGTGTTAGCTGCTATCTCGGCTTATTCTCTGTCGCGTCAGCGATATATCATTTTAATAATAATAATAATAATAATGAATTCCATTTATAATGCACTTTTCATTAATAAAAATCTCAAAGTGCTACAAAGTGTAATAAAGCAAAGATCAAAATAAAACAAGTGATAAAATCAAATAAAATCAATAATAATATCGACTAAGATCAAAGATAAAATCATGTGGATGCAGATTAGGCTTGCTTAAAAAATAAATAAAATAAAACAAGTGATAAAATCAAGTAAAATCAATAATGATATCAGCTAAGATCAAAGATAAAATCATGTGGAGGCAGAATAGGCTTGCTTAAAAAGAAAGGTCTTTATGCTGCTTTTAAAGTCAACCAGTGACTGTGGAGCTCTCAGGTCGTTTTAAGACAGTAAATCATCCAAAACTCTCATTAATAAACCCTCCCCAGATAAAAAGAAACTACAGATGTTACCTGATCGCGCAGACATAATTTAAAAATACATACATAGCTACGTGTTTGCTCCGGGCTCTCGGCTAATATTTCTTAGAAGCTATCTTGGCTAACAGAGTCCCTGACACCGGTCACGTCTGAGATATATCATTTTAAGACAGTAAATCTTCCAAAACTCTCATTAATAAACCCTCCCCGAATAAAAAGAAACTAAAGATGTTACCTGATTGCGCTGACATAATTTAAAAAATACATACATAGCAACGTGGCCTGTATCTCGGCTAGTGTGTTAGCTGCTATCTCGGCTTATTCCCTGTCGCGTCAGCGATATATCATTTTAAGACAGTAAATCATCCAAAACTCTCATTAATAAACCCTCCCCGAATAAAAAGAAACTACAGATGTTACCTGATCGCGCAGACATAATTTAAAAATACATACATAGCTACGTGTTTGCTCCGGGCTCTCGGCTAATGTTTCTTAGAAGCTATCTTGGCTAACAGAGTCCCTGACACCGGTCACGTCTGAGATATATCATTTTAAGACAGTAAATCTTCAAAAACTCTCATTAATAAACCCTCCCCGAATAAAAAGAAACTACAGATGTTACCTGATCGCGCAGACATAATTTAAAAATACATAATTAGCAACGTGTTTGCTCAGGTATCTCGGCTAATGTTTGTTAGCTGCTATCTCGGCTTATTCCCTGTCGCGTCAGCGATATACTGTATCATTTTAAGACAGTAAATCATCCAAAACTCTCATTAATAAACCCTCCCCGGATAAAAAGAAACTACAGATGTTACCTGATCGCACTGACATAATTTAAAAATACATTATTAGAAAAGTGTGTGTGCTACTGATTCGGCTAGCTTGTTAGCAGCGAACATAAAGAATTTGCCGTGATAATTGGCTTTATACACTCACAGTGTATAAAGTAAAACAACATGAACTCACGTAAAATATATAGTTTATAATCTAAAACACTACACACCTCCGATTATGTTTACACAAAGACTTACTCATCTCCTGGACAGTCTTCCGATGGCAGCTTCCCTGCGTTGTTTTGACGTGGTAGCTGTGGGACTTTCTTCTGTAGATTTTCTTTTAAAAAATAGTAGGAATAGCATCCGGCTTTAAAAGTCTTCTGAATCTTACTGGTAATCCTAAAGATTCTTTTATAGGTCCTGAAAACAATTGGCAGTGAAATGGTCGCTGCAGACATACGACTCCTTAGTAGGAACCCACCGGTCCTTGTCTGGTCCATTCTTGTTGAAGTTTCTCATCTTTTGGAAATTTGTGAAGGCTCACTTGTTCACTGCTGATATTAGAACACCCAAATGTGCTACAACGTGATGGCATTTTTCAAGTTACACAAATAACAGAGGCGATCCTTCAGGAAATGAATTTGTATGGCAAGCAGTTAACACACCAAACAAACGGGCAAGGCTCTGCCTTCTTCCCGTTGTCACGTCACACTAATGTGATGACGTATTGCGGAAATGCGCGGAATTTTAGGGGCGTATCCCAGCAAGTACCAGAAAAAAAATTAGCATAATTTAGAATAAAATTTTAATATATTTATAATTTATTTTGCAAAAACGAACAGAGCTCAATGATATAAGATATATATGTTCTGACAAATATGCAAATTTCAAACATCATGTCACAATACCTTTAAGACCAATTGTTAGCATGATTAACTCGGTCACTTACAATGTTTCCAAATACTGTATCTGGCATCTGTACTCATCCCTTTAGTTGGCAGCTCAGAACACCACATACAGAACACCATGGACTTTGTGGATAAGGTGAGGGATGTCATCATGGAGACTGATGAAACAATGGTCTCTTTTGATGTCACATCACTCTTTACGTGCATTCCTGTTGATGAGGCAGTAGAGGTGGTCTGTTTAAGGTTAAAATCAGACACCACTCTGAACAGCAGGACCACGCTTTCCACAGAGCAACTGTGTCAACTCTTGAAACTGTGCCTGCAGTCAACCTACTTCACATATGGGGAGCAATATTATAGGCAGAAACATGGGTGTGCTATGGGGTCTCCAGTTTCTCCTATTGTTGCCAACCTGTACATGGAGGAGGTAGAAAAGAGAGCCTTGATGTCCTTTTCAGGGAGACCACCAAGTCATTGGTTCAGGTATGTTGACGACACCTGGGTTAAAATTAAATCTCAGGAAGTCCAACATTTCACTGATCACATCAACTCTGTGGATAAATATATCAAGTTCACACGAGAAGATGTAAAAAATGGCAGGTTGGCTTTCTTGGACTGTGAGGTCTCAGTTTCTGATAGAGGAAATTTGCAAACTGAGGTGTACCGCAAACCCACCCACACAGACCAGTATTTACAGTTTGACTCCCATCACCCTCTGGAGCACAAGTTAGGAGTCATCAGGACTCTGTACCACAGAGCAGACAGCGTCCCCACTAACTCAGGAGCCAGACAGAAGGAGAAATCACACACAAAACAGGCTCTAGAGAAATGTGGATATCCTAACTGGGCCTTCCTGAAAGCAGAGAAGAAACCCAAACAGGACTCCAGCCAACCATCAGGTGAAAAGAAGGAACCCAGACCCAGACCAGTGGTCATTCCGTATGTTGCGGGAGTTTCAGAGACATTGAGACGTTTATTTTCTAAACACAACGTCCCAGTGGCTTTTAAACCCCAAAATACATTACGGCAAAGACTGGTTCATCCCAAAGATCCAGTCCCCCGGCACAAACAGAGTAATATTGTGTATGCTGTTCAGTGTCAGGAGGGCTGTGATCAGTCTTATATCGGGGAAACTAAACAGCCACTGGCCAAAAGGATGGCCCAGCACAGAAGATCAACATCATCAGGTCAGGACTCTGCAGTCTACACTCATCTCCAGGCCAGCGGTCACTCTTTCAGGGATGAAGATGTTCACATCCTTGATAGAGAGGAACAATGGTTTGAGAGAGGAGTAAAGGAGGCCATCTTTGTGAAAAGAAACCGTCCATCATTAAACAGGGGTGGAGGCCTCCGGGTTCAACTGTCCCCCTCTTACAATGCTGTTATTGCTAGTATCACTCAGCCCTCTGTGAATAGCAAACAACCATCAGGGTGCTAACGATCCATCGTTAGGCTGATGGTCCTCCTTGATCATGTGAGCAGCTGGTTTCGGCTGTCATCAGCCAACTGGTTGATCCACTGTGAGAGGGTGCTATTTATAAGACTGAGCTGAATACAGTATCTCAGACTGAGGAAGTCTTTCGGACGAAAGACGAAACGTTTCTACAATTTTTTGGTTTAGTTTTGTTTTTTGAATGTCCAGAGGACCAGACTTAGCTTTTTTAGATAAGCTACCATACTTGCGCAAGATGGCCGTGCTCCGACCGGCAGCAGCTTCATGGGCTCTCAGTTCATCCCTAGCTTTTAGTAGTTTTAATAGTGATTCTGTACCTGACTCTGCACGTTTTATGCGGGTGAATTATAGCCTAACTGAACTGTTGAGAATTGGAGCGGATTTGCCACAGGGAACAGCTGAAATCAGCAACGAACTCAAATCTACGCTCGGCAGGATGCGGCTCTTGAAGTCTTCAACCTGGAAGCTGCAGCGGAGGTGCTCCGGCTCACGCTCCGGAGATAAGAAAAGGAAACGGTGCTCCCGGCGTCAGAAGCGAGGTTGCCGGGCGGGGATTATGGTTAGACTGAAGGCGGACGCTAAAACCGGGAGACCCCCGATGCCGGCTCTTTTTCTGTCTAACGTCTGCTCGCTGGACAACAAAATGGATTTGTTTCGTCTGAGAGTGACAACATCGGAGGAAATGCAGAAGTGCTCTATGCTTTGCCTCACGGAAACGTGGATTTCCAAGGAAACGCCGGACTCTGTGTATGAATTGGATAACAGACTCTTTTTCAGAGCGGATCGTTGCACAGAGACTACGGGAAAAACACGAGGCGGCGGTGTTTGTGTGTACGTGAGTACGGATTGGTGTAAAAACTGCTATTATAAAAAGCCTTTGCACAGCTGCTGTGGAGCTGATCACAGTGAGGTGCCGTCCTCATTATCTACCCCACGACTATTCAATGATCCTTATCACAGTTATCTACATAGCCCCAGATGCTAATGCTAAAGTCGCCCTTGAAGAAATTCATGACTAACTCAGCTCGCTGCAATGTAAATATCCAGAGGGGCTTTGCATTGTTTTAGGTGACTTCAACCACGTAAACTTAGGCCCTGTTTACACGGACACTGTGTGGGGGAAACGCAACTTTTGGGTATGTTAATTAGGTTGAAAGTTTTGCGTTGACATGGGCGAATTCTGTGGATACGACTCTCTCCCCCCCACCCCCCGTACTCATGAATTTACTGTAGTTACCATGCTGGGCCTGTAGATGGCGCTGTGATCTTTGGAACCTTCACTACTGCGCATGCGCCACTGCTGCCTGAGGTAAACAGAGCAGACGAGGCAGCCTGTTTTCCTCTCTGGCTAAAAGTTCAGCTACTACAAGTTGTTGTCAACAAGTTAACAACAAGTTAAAGCTGGAATTTGGATAAGAGTCAACAGATCTGACACCAAGTGGACCGCTTCATCTGCGCACCAGTTGCTGAGCAGAACCAGAACCGAGTCAACATGTCTGACTTTAGTCCGTGAGAATCAGCTGATTTACAGCAGCGCTACAAGGTAAACCATGTTCTTAATAATGTTTCCTTGTGTTTAGTTCGATCACAGAACAACCAACTGAGGTTTTATTTTTATTTTTTTCCTGCGAGGTCGAAGCTGTTCCACGAAGCGGACCGGCGGTTCGGATGTGGGTCCAGTGGGATGAAAACAACAGAGTCCAGTTCATTAAAGTTCGATTAACGTGTTTTAAAAAGTGTTCAATTTAATTCTCAGTGTTTGTGACATGAGTTTGTGGTGTTGAATAAATAAATAAATTAAAAATCAACCTGGTGTCTTCATTTTCAACATGCAGCATGTTAGGCATGACGTAACGAGTCCAGATAGCTTCATTTAGCTCAGATAAATGTAAATATCTCCCACGCTAACATAAATACTGTTTATTATTGTTAAACTGTTAATATATAGCACATTTAGTATGTTATAGTGCAGCGTGACACGTGAAATGTCCGACTGCCTCGTTAACAGACAACTGGATCCAGGCAGCTGGCTCTCTTCCAACACAGATGCAGGTAAGGTGTAGAATAATTAAATATGAGAATCAAAATATATTCCATCAGCTATAGTTCAGAAAGTGGTGCGTGTGTCCACTGTCCAGTCCACCGCCATTGTTAAAATGCCGGCTGTCTGCGCGTGCGTGCTGCGTGCATGTGTTCAAACAAAAGCTCCACGGGAGATGTTTACATTATCAACGGGGGGTCAGCGAAAAAGTTCCACCTTGAGAGCAGGGTCAGAAAAGTATCGGTGTCATCGAGGGGGGCCAGCAGCGTCGTGTAGGCGATAAGCAAAGTCGCAAAGAGAAAGTAGCGGTTACACTCAAAATACGCGCCGTGTAAACAGGCCCTAAAAGGACTCTCTCCCAACCTTCAAACAACACGTATCCATAGCAACACGAGGGAGTAACACCCTCGATCACGTCTACACAAATGTAGGTGCGTACACAGCGAAGCCACGCCCACCGCTCGGGGGTTCTGATAATTTATCACTCCTCTTGGTCCCAGCACAACTCCTCCCACTAAGACGCTGTAAACCAGAACAAAAGGAAGTAAAAATTTGGCTCCAGGACAGCACCCCCATGTTGAGAGACTGCTTTGAAAAAACTGATTGGTCTGTCTTCAGGGAGGCAGCTACTGATGGGAGCTCAGTGGATCTGGAACTTTATGCTTCCTCAGTTCTGGGTTATATTAGCACATGCTCTGAAAATGTATCCATAAAAAAATATGTTAAATCTTACCCCAACACAAAACCCTGGTTAAACAAAGAGGTTCGCACCCTGCTGGCAGCCAGGAACACTGCCTTCAAGTCTGGAGACTCAGAGAAGCTGAGGAAGACTAGGAAAGAGCTGGTTGCTGGCATTAAGAGGGCAAAGGCCACATATGCACAGAGGATCAAGGGACAGTTCACCTCACAAGACCCACGGAGCATGTGGAAGGGCATCAAATGCATAACTGATTATAAAAGCAGGAGCAAACAGTGCCCCAAAGACCCATCTCTGCCTGATGCCCTCAACAAGTTTTATGCACGGTTTGAAGACCCAAATAGACCACCCAGCACCAGACTCACCTCATCATCAGAGGAAGAGCATCTCAGCGTGACCACAACAGAAGTGAGGAGTAGTCTCAGAAGGATCAACCCTCATAAAGCAACTGGACCGGACAACATCCCCGGGAAAGTTCTGAAGGAATGTGCGGACCAGCTCTGTGAGGTGCTGGCTGACATCTTCAACACCTCACTTGCTCTGGAGACAGTCCCCACCTGCCTGAAGACCGCCACCATCATCCCAGTCCCAAAAAGCTCCACAGTGACTGGTCTGAACGACTATCGGCCGGTGGCCCTCACCCCGATAGTTGCAAAATGCTTCGAAAAACTGGTCATGACCCACATCAAAACAACCGTCAACATCAACGAGGACCCTCATCAGTATGCTTACCGTGAGAACCGATCAACAGAGGACGCCATCTCGTCCGTGGTCCACACTGCTCTCACCCACCTGGATCAGAAAGACTCCTACGTCCGTATGCTCTTTGTGGACTTCACATCTGCCTTCAACACCATGATCCCCCAAACTCTGATGGACAAACTATCCACACTTGGACTAAGCCCCTCCGTTTGTAACTGGGTACTAGACTTTTTAACAAACAGACCACAGTCAGTGAGGATCCACAACTTCTCCTCCTCCACCATTGCCCTCAGCACTGGCTCTCCTCAAGGATGTGTGTTGAGCCCCCTTCTGTTCACTCTGCTCACATATGATTGTGCAGCTACCCATCCAGGTTGTCATATTGTAAAGTTTGCAGATGATACAGCGGTGGTGGGATGCATCACAAACAATGATGAGTCCAGCTACAGGCAGGAGGTGGAACACCTGGAGAGCTGGTGCAAAGAGAATAACCTTCACATGAATGTGAAGAAGACAAAGGAGATGATTGTGGACTTCAGAAGGAACAAACAAACACACACCCCACTGAACATAGGTGGATCAGTGGTGGAAGTGGTCTCCAGCTACAAGTACTTGGGGGTACACTTGAATGATAATCTCAGCTGGACCAACAACACCACCAGCCTGATCAAGAAAGGTCATCAGAGACTCTACTTCCTCAGACGGCTGAGACGAGCTGGTCTGAGTAGCCCAGTCCTCACATCCTTCTACAGGTGTGCAGTGGAGAGCATCCTGTGCTCCAGCATCAACGTGTGGCATGGAGGCTGCACAGTTGCAGAAAGAAAAGCTCTGCAGAGAGTGGTGAAGGCTGCACAGAAGTCTGTTGGAGTCAGTCTCCCCACCATCACAGACATTTACACTTCGAGATGCAGGAAAAAAGCCACCTGCATCATGAAAGACCTCACTCACCCAGCACACACACTCTTTGCCCCACTCCCCTCAGGACGGAGGTTGAGGAGCATCAAATGTAGAACCACTAGACTGAGGAACAGCTTCTACCCTGAGGCTGTTAGACTCATGAATAATAAGAATAATCACTGTGAAATATCACATCATGCTGATGCTGATCTGTTTTCTTGTTGCTGTGTTCATCTGTGACCATCTGCTCATAAAGACTCATGTTCGTGCTGCTGTTTGTAATGACGTTTTTCTATTACTCTAGGGCTTAGTGTATTTCTAGTTGGATGTTTTTCTTAGTTAATTCTAGATGTTATTACTGTTTTTCTCTTAAATTTTGTTGTTGGATGTAACTGGGACCCTGTGTACATGATCTCATTTCATCACATGTACTACATGCGGTGCATATGACAATAAAGACTCTCTGACTCTGACTCTCTCTGACTTGTCATTGTCAGCCCTAAGGTACTAAAAAAAAGGTTTGATATTACTGAACAAAGTTTGTCCTTTTCTCGTCTAAGCATGTTCTTTTGTCTTTTTTTTCTCCAAAATAAAGAAAATAAATTTGCGAACAGAAGTTGATTTGCTGAGCAGCCACCTGTACGACTCGCCACACGGAAGCCTCAACGCGTCTCGTCGTAACAACCCGTCGGAGACGTCGCCGCTGCTGGCAGGAACCACATGACCACACAGCTGCCCTGAAATCTGCATCCACACCTTTTAAAAACTTTTCTCATCTCATTTAAAGCTTTTTGGACAGAGGCTCTGGTGGCTTTTAAACGCTCAGGGGCACAGGCACATACCTTCCATCCAGTCGTACTGTATGTAGTCAGATAGTCGGGTCCAGATCTGGGAGATCTCCAACTCAAAGATCTGCAGGTGAATCGATGGAGCTCCGAGCTGCTCGAAACATCTTTGAGCTGCATTTAAATATAGTAGTCCCTCGTTTATCGTGGTGGGTCCGTACCCTGAAGCCCCACAATAAGTGAAAAACCACAAAGTAGAAATAGTAAAAGTAGTAAAGGTGTTTTAAACCCTTCCCACACTCTTGCAATATTCTAAACAATGTTTCTAAACGCTCTAAAAGAGACAGAATGTCATGATTTCAGCTCCCTGCCTCCTCTGCGCTTTGCCACCTGCAAGCGCTCTTGGCCACGCCCACTTCTCTGTGCAGTACAGTGAACAGCTGATCAGCTGCAGCAGGAAGTTCACCCTGCAGTGTGGGCTGCACAAATGTGCAGCAGGTGCTAAATAATTTAAAATAAAAAATAAAAATCATGCCCATTGTGTGGCTCATCCATCAATCAGCCAATTGTGTGTCATGTCCACTCTTATTTTGAAAAACCACGATAAACGAACCGTGAAGTATCGAGGGACTACTGTACTGTATACCTATCTGACTGAATAAAGAATGATGGAAGGAGAAACTTGTCATTCGGGCTAGCTGACCAAGAGGATGCTAATTTTATGCTTTGCACTTCATACCCTGACAACATATCTGCACTTCAGATGTTTTTATAACATTTTAAAGCCGTTTGTTTTATTTTTATTGTACTGGGGACCTTTCCTGCAAATTATGGATACAGCTGATTTATTAGCCAAGCTTGTAAAGAGTATCCAGGGTTGAATTTTTCCTTACCGGGTTTGGAAGTTTTCTGATACTGCCATTAACCACATTACGTATGTTTGTTATTATTCTGAATGGGTTAATATTTGTTGTTTGACTTTAAATGTAACCTGTTAAACTTGTCTGACATTAATGATCCATAAGCTCAAATGTAAAATACAAGAAAAAGATTTAAAAAAAAGTTTTGTGAGATACCTTGTGAGGTTTTAGCACTTAATGAATGCATTTTATTCTTATAAGACCTATAAATGAGTCTGTGAGCACTGATTTTAAAACTTTCAGTAAAATAATTCAAGAACCTGTGTGTTAACTCAACAAATGTGCTTTTTTATGATCAAAAGTTTGTTCTTTGCATTGTTGGACATTCCTTTTGTTCAGACTAATAAAGCTACAAGAGTTATATAAAGTGATTGTCCATCTGTTTTTATCCAAAGCTGCACGTTTCATGATTTTAATTAGACCATCATACAACATTTTAAATGTAAACAATAATAATAGATCTAATAAATAAAAATATATTACAAAAAAACGTTTGAAATAAAATAAAACGACATGAAAACAAGTTTAATCTGCAGAAGTTTCTCACAAACCCCAAACATTAAAACTGCATATAAATTTGTAAAACCTTTTCTCTCTTAAGTCCTTGCTTCTTTGTGCAAATTATTTATAAAACACATTTTTAGCAGAACAAAAAGCTGAAACTATTTTACAAAAAAGCATACCACACAAAAAGAAACTGAATAAGTTTTATTTTTTTCATAAAAGTAAGTTTATGCAAATAACCATTTTTTTTCTGTTGCAGTGAAAGGGATGTAGAACGCAGAAACTTCTACTGAACATGTCAACTTTGGCAAAGTGACTCAATGACATTCAGACTTAATTCTCAATAATGCACAAAATATATTCTCCGTTATTTTCTTTCTCCTAAAAGCAACGATTAAAAATATATTACAGCTTATTTTCTGAATCAATGATTAGACATTTGTACAATCAAAACAATAAAGTCAGAGGAAGCAGCTTTGTAAAACGTGTAAATGAAAATTTCTGTGTGAGGCTGCGTGACACGTTTAGAGGCATCTTTCTGCTTCTTCATTTCAAGCTTTGCTCAGAGAAAGGCCAAATTTTATGAAGCTTTTTCCTCCAGTAAAATAAAATTTTGTAAATTTTACAACTTTTCTCATATAAGACTGCTTTTAATTTTTTACAAGTACTTTTGTAGCAGCTTAGATTCAAGCTAAATATTAAATCCCTCAACTGAAAACAGCAAACTGCTTCCCCCACGGTACATTTCTTTTGTAGATTTGATCCTCGTGTAAATTATTTCACAGAGACTCACTGAGTATAAACCTGCAGCAAAGTCTGACCTCGCTGACAAAGTGCTGTGCAAACTGCTGGACAGAACTGCGGCTGTTTTAACGTGAACTGGACGTTTACCGTTAAAAACAAAACGAGCTAAAGAGCCGAGGGCGAAGCTCCGCAGCTGAACATTTTAGAAAACAATAAACGAGCTGAAATAAAAATCACAATTCTGGATTTGACTTTTCAGCACATTAAATAATGACGGCAAAGAGAAATCTTTGCTGATGGAGACTTTCTTGGCTTGTATGAGTTGCCTGAGAGGAAAATGTATTTTGGCATCAAGTGGTGAATCCCTAAAGATTTATTTTTGGAGTCTGAATCTTCGACATTAATGAAGCCAAACAAATGCAGTTGGCCGTACAAAGTTGGGTTGTTCGTCGTCTACTTTGGCACTGAAAAGAAAAACACGAGGTTGTGTTTTTGATCACTGACCACTTGTGATTGGCGGCAGTGATTCTGAGCTCTAGGACTCGTATAAACTCAGACTTTTTTTTTTCTTAATTGTTCAGAGAGCAGCTGTGGCAGAATCACAGATGAATTTCAACAGTTGACCAAAAACACAAAGTCAGAAAGCCATGCCTTGTTTCTCTGGGAGGGGGGAGACCCAGACCTGAAGGGTGCTGTACAAAACACCAGCGGTGTTAAAAGGCAACTACGGGCAGAGACACAAAAAGGCCAACGAGCTCCACAACCAAACATTCAAAGTCGATGTCAGTCCTGAACTCTGCCACGCCCGGGGGCTAAAAGGTCGATCCGTCACAGATGATGTTCTGACCGCGACCGGGGAACAGCTCCATCTGCCAGTACCGAGGGTCCGCGTACACTGAACAGATCAGAGGAGACGACCGTCGTCAGAGAACGCTTGAACCAGAGTCGACTGATTTTAGGAATCGGGTGAATTCATTTCCCCATTGGGGATTAATAGATTTAAATAAAATTAACAGAAACTAGGAGAAGAAAAAAAAACTTATGGCTATGAAGAGATAAAGAACTGTAAATAAATACAGGTAGTCCTCGACTTATGACGCCCCCGACTTACGATGTTTCGGACTTACGTCACGCATCTCATAAAAAATAAATAAATAAATAAATGTACAGTACTGTACAGTTACCAAGCACTGAGCCTATCCTAACACAGTTAAGGAGTGAGTTGAATTGTCTCCCTCCTCCCTAGCAGGCTCCATTCACATAAAGGGAGGCAATTCAACCAACTCCTTCATCTTTAAAAACTGTGTTAGGATAGGCTAAGTGCTTGGTAACTGTACAGTACTGTACATTTATTTATTAATTAAAAATATATATCTATATATTTTTTTTTTGTATGTGATCCGACTTACGTCATTTTCGACTTACGAACGGCCTGTAGGTACAGAACTCGTTCGTAAGTCGGGGACTACCTGTATAATAAAAACAGATTTCTCTTTTCAGTTTCTTTAGTACAATTAATCTGCATTAAAGACAAAGTATGTCACATTAAGACACAACATGATAACAAAAATACTTTAAATATACAGTATATTTGTGCACAAGATTATGCGGTGTATATATTTACCAAAATACAGTACTGTATAATGTTCACCATTTTTATTTATATTTATTTATCATTAGTGTGAAAAAATATACACATTTATGAGTCTAAAAATCTGTTATGAAAACTAATTAATGTGTAAGAAATTTTTAAAAAATCTGCTAATTTCTTCTTTTTTTTTTACTTCCCAGAATATTACACTTTATTTAAAATAACAATGGAGTGCAGTTGGAGTGCTTGCTCATTTTGCCTGCTGGACTGTCAGTGTGTTGGCAGCAGAACTTACCCATGTCTCCAGGTGACAGCCACAGGTTGAAGGAGCTGCAGTGTTTCTGGCACCGCTGAACAGGCAGGACTCGAACAGTTGGCAGCCCCTCTCCCACCACCAGCCACCCCAACACCCTGACGCCCTGAAACACACAAAACAAAACCCGAGCTTTAGCTTCTAGTGAGTAAAAGCTTCAGAATGTCACGTGCTCTGTCTTCATTTAAAGTCGTTGTTAATGAGTGATTTTCTTTTTAATAACTGATACTATAATCGTGTTAAGACCTTCGGCCTCTGAGTCCAAACATTTGGACTGCTGGGCTCACCTTGCTCTGAGAGTTTGTGCTGTGGGTGACCAGGCAGCGCTGCAGGATGGTCCCAGCGCTGTCCAGCAGGGGGCAGAGCTCAGCCTTTGGGAAGAGCCACCTCAACACCTTCTCCCTGGTCCCAGAGCTGAACCTCCTGCAGGAACACAAACACTGGTTTTTAGACATATCAGCATCTTTTAAACAAAAGCCGAATATTTCTATCAATCAACACTCTCCAGAACACACCCAGTGAACAACACTTAGGTCTACTTATAAAACCTGACAGCTGGGCAGAGACGTTGTTAGCTGCACAGCACCCATTTGAGATCTGAGATTTTTGTCCTATCTGGGGCATCAGTTGAGCTTTGGAAAGGTCACCAGCTCTGGTTGAGCCAGCTCATCATCAGGAAACGGGTTAAAAAGAGCCAACAGGAATCTCCTAGTCAGGAAAGCATGGAAAAATTGGTGAAAAATACATTTACCGGGAAAAAAAATCCCAAAGAAATGCCTTTAAGGTGAAATCTAATATGATGAGACTTACAGTTGTCATTTCTAACTAAAACCCGGAGTCTGGCCCGGCCCGACCTGGATTCGGACCAGACCAGTCCATAGTAATGTGCCTAATGTGCAGTCGGTGTTGGGCTTTAGGTTGCGGAAGCGCGCGGCTGACGATACAATTATATGATAACATGGCTTGCCATACATTCACCAGCCGCATGCTGCCATTTGAGCGCACGTTGACCGGCCTTTAAAGCTACTATATGTAACTTTTCTAACAATATATTTTTAACATATTTATTCACTCTGTCACTATCTCCTGACAGACTGATGTTAGACAAGTAATCTCTGAAAAAAACTATAGTCCCCTTGCTTCTCTAAAAGCATTTCAAAAAACCCACAGTGACCCGCCGTTAACCAGCCAATAAAAACAGAGCTTCTCACTTCTCACACTCCTAACCCACGCCCCCGCCTGTCCCAGCCCCAGCGGCCACGCAGGTTCTCGTTCAAAGGATTGCAAAGCGATGCAAAACTGTTTTGTATGTGACACAAATGTATTAAATTCCCCTTCTTCATCCCTGATCTGGACTTTTCTTTTGTTTTTTTGCCAAAAGTCAAGTGATCGCTTCCTCCTCCGCTGAGTCCATGAATGAATTGAGGAAATGAATGAATTTGTCACGAGCGAATTAAACTCGGGTTCAACGTGGCTGCGCGAGGCTCTGCAGATTTCATGGTGTTCTGGTGTGCTGGACCAGCGCTCCATGTTTTTATTTTATTTTTTAGAACGTTTTATTAACATATAAACACAGAAATTCGAAGCGGCTGCAACAGGACATGAAGTGGAGGCGGAGTTAAGGAAGCTGAGCTGATTTACAGCGAGAGCGAGGGGGAGCAGAGCCATATATGGCTCTGAGGGGGAGGGACCAGAAACGTGTCTGCTCAAAATTTTTCAACGTTCAAAGAAATTACATATAGCAGCTTTAAAGAGGTAAACAGTTCAGTTAAGCTTCAGATAATAATAATAATGTCACATTTTTGTCATCTGTGTATGTTTCCATACAAGACGAAATTTGACTCTGCATTTAACCCAATCACCACCAGGTGGGGCAGTGGGCAGCTGGACTACTGCCTGTGATCCATCAGCCCACATGGACGTTCATTCAGCCGCTGCACTCAGCGGATGCATGCGGCCCAAGACCCAAACAGGTGAGATCACAAAATATCCACGTCAGCGCAGAATGCAGGCAGAAGCAGGGGACGCGTTGAATGCGTTCTGACGGCCATGAAAGGACAAACACCCCCTCAGCTCCGATCTTCTGCCCCCTTTATGCCGGGTCCCCACCTAAATTATCAGAACACTCCTGCCGCCCCCTTTTGGCCGCTTGTCACTGATGCCGGGCACCCACTGGGACGCGTCTGATGACGCGCACTAGCGGGAGGCAGAGGGTCATCAGTTGTTGTGTTTTCATGCTGCTGGCAGATAAAATCAGCAACACGTGACCCCCGCTCCTACTGGAGTGGGTTTTCTACGAGCCGAACTGCATCTCAGACAGTCTTTGTTGAGATTAAAACGTTTTTTTTATGTTTGGGGTGATCGTATGCTGAGCGGACAGCAGCAACTGTTTAAAATGCCACGTTTCTTACCGGAGTTTGGTTCCAATTCATGGAGGCACGATCGGGTAAGTTTAAAAAGTCCAAAAAAAGTCCCGTTGTCGTTGTGTAATCACATAGCAGAGGCTCTCCCGACTGTTTGCTGGACGCGTCGAGCCACCAGAGATCGAATTTTATGACGTTGGCGGCTCGACGTAGCTCGACGCGTAGGTTGCTTTCGGACGCGCGCGTGCGTGGAAAGGAACTGCCGCGTGCCGCCGCGCCGCTTCAATCACTCAAAACGCGCCGCTTCACGGTTCGCCGCGCCTCGACGTGTCTCCACATAGACTTTGAATGTAAACCGGCCGCTTCAGCCGCCCGACTCGTCCACTGACCGTTAATACAAGCAGTCAAAGCTTAATTAAAAATGTTGGGGGTTTTCGGGTTCGGACCAGTACCGTATTTTCTGGCGTACAAGTCGCAGCTTTTGCATAGATTTGTCAGTCCTGCGACTTGTACGCCAAAGCGACTTATATACGTTTTTTATTTTTATTTTTCACATTCAAACGCAATTTTTGACTGACACTTTAAAGGTCCACTGACATCATCTTACACATTTGCATGAAATGATAGAAGATATATATATATATATA
>JBBPBX010020974.1:0-16606 GCA_038048925.1 Garcialebias charrua | reverse complement strand
ATATATATATATATATATTATCATTCAACTATGTTCGTTTTTGCAAACAAAATGATAAAATAATGAAAATTCCTTCCAAACTGAGTCTAAAATTAAAAACAGCTTTTCTCTCTGAAAATTCCGACTACAAGCGAATGCAACATTTGTGACGTAGGAAGCAGGACCTTCAGTCTTCGTCTGCCATTAACGCATATTCATTCTCAGCCAGATCGCCTTTTTTTTTGTAAAACTTAAAAAATGCCGGTTCGGTGTGTCGCATTTGGGTGTTCTAATATCATCAGTGAACAAGTGAGCCTTTTCACTTTCCCAAAAGATGTAAGACCTTCGTCAAAAATGGAATAAATAAAGCTGCCCCCCCTCGGACTGAGCTCCCTGCTTCCTGAACAGGTAAGAGTCAAATACATACGGGTGCAGACCTAAATTAGAACCTGCTGTTTCTGCTCATCTAACTTCCTGCTTCCAAAACTAAAGACAAATAGCTCAAATCTTAACTTAGATTGATAATTTTGTTGTTTTATTTCTTGTTCGCCATGAATATTTATATGGGGCGTTCTAAAGACGTTCTCCTTCCTACGTCACAAATGTTGCATTCGCTTGTAGTCGGAATTTTCAGAGAGAAAATCGGTTTTTAATTTTAGACTCAGTTTGGAAGGAATTTTCATTAATGTATCATTTTGTTTGCAAAAACGAACATAGTGGAATGACAAAATATATATATCTTCTATCATTTCATGCAAATTTGTAAGATGATGTCAGTAGACCTTTAAATTTCAAATAACTGCAACAGCGAGTCCTCTCATGCACGCTCGCTTCACTCAGCTGGTGCAGGTGGAGGAATGCTGGAGAGCTTGCATCTCTGGCTGCGATGGATGGATGGAGCTGAGCCGCCCAGGCGAAATGAAGCTGCTTTGACCATTAAAGTGCATTTAATAAGGAAAAGTTAAACAGACACACCTTTGCTATAATGTCAAGCAAACAAAGAATTGTTTTTAACATCCTGATGCATGCTCATAATTGTTTTTAAGTGTTAATCTTGCTAAAATATCGAAGAACTGCAACAGCGAGTCCTCTCGTGCACGCTTGCTTCACTCAGCCGGTGCAGAAGGAGGAACGCTGGAGAGATAGCGGCTCCGGCCGTGATGATGGATGGATGGATGGTGCTGTGCCGCCAAGACAAAATGAAGCTGTTTTGACCTTTAAATAAACGCATAATAAATGTCATTTATACGCCGAAGCGACTTGTATATGTTTTTTTTCCTCATCATGATGTTTTTTGTGACTGATGCGACTTATACGCTGAAAAATACGGTAATTACTGTTAATTCGACAGTGGGGTTCAGAAATGATAGCTACAGGCTGGGGCCGGGTCGGCTCCAAATGCAACTCTAATGAGACTTTCCCTGCTGCTGTGTTCTCGCTGTGTGGGATGTAACTGGGACCCTGTGTACACAATGTTGTTTGTGCAAATGACAAAGAAACTCTGACTCGTGTGAACTGAGGTTTTACAGAAGCACTGATCTGATCTCAGGTCTGCTTCTTATTTTTACATTAAACAGTCAAAAAAAACGACGCACAACCTCCTGCACGGCTGCAATAACAGTCAATGGGAATAAAATATATATTTTTTAAAATCCGTATTTGTAAGTGAAACTAATCTCGTCAAATCTATGCCGTTATATTTTAATTCCTGTAGCCTGAGGAATTGGACTGGTTCTGTTTAAACAGATTCACTTTCAGAATCGGGAGAACCACACGGTTGTTCAGTGTGGACAGATTCATACCAGAGCAAAGTGAAGTTGGCAGGTCCCTGAGGGAGGCCGAGGTTCTCGTCATGCAGGCCGTCCTCCTCCTCTAGTAGAATGGACATGGAGTCGGGGTGGGCCAAGTAGAGCTCCTCGAGCTGCTGCCTCTGGACGCTGAGGGACTCTCCACCCTTCAGGGAGATGATTTTAAAAAGTTCAAATGCAAAAAAGCTAAAACTACCGGTAACTTTGATAAATGTAAAAAAAAATTACATATCCCAAAACTTTTTTTATTCAGTACAGTAATTAACTTATCCCCAGGAAACTCAAGATTATTGCAAGAAAAGGGGCAAATGCTTCAAACATCAGCAAATTGTTCAACTAGAAGACATTCTATCTTATCTTAACTACAGAAAATGCAACTTCTGATGGTTCATCCTGTTCGTGTTCGGTTCTGACCTTCAGCAGGACAAGCTGTGGCCCCCGTCGCAGAGTCACAGACCCTCTGAGGCTCTCTGGGACCTCAAGCACCGAGGAGATCTCGGCACATCCCGAGCAGTTGACCAAACTCTGCCTGAGGGAACCGGCACTCCACCACTCGTGGAAACCTGCAACACAAACACATTGTTGCAGGAAACATCTGCGTCCGTGTTAAAGCAGGAGACGACGTGAGCCACGGCCGATGAACAGAGCACCGATGAGTACAGACCACAGCAGCTTTTCAGCAAATCATTGATGTTAGCAGATGTTTTTTTTTTTACACTTTGTTTAATGTGATTTACTTCAGAATAATACTTTCATGCTGTGAGGACGTTTGATGTGAAAGAAACCAGAAGAAAATTCTGTTGAGAATCTGTGTATCTTGTATTGTGCAGTAAGATGTAACGTTAAAATCTTATTGGCATACACCATGATTTATTTAACTCCAGTGACAAAGCAGATGTATACACACCTCAACCATTTGACAGAATAAAAACAATTGTTTTGATGCTAAGCTGCAATGTAGGTTTAATAGTTTGATGCAATGCCACAAACATTTTGTATTTGTTTGTAGGGCTGGGCCATATCATATCGTTAAGATAAGATATTCTTCTTCTGATAAGATATTATTCTTAGGAGCCAAGATGGTGTAGTGGCAGGGCTTCCGACTTGGGACCCGAAGGACGCGGGTTCGCGCCCCGGCCACTACACACCTTGGGGTGTCTATGAGTGCACACCTAATTCTCCAGCTCCCCGGGCGCTTTCTATGGCTGCTCACTGCACCACCTGGTGGTGGTTGGATTAAATGCAGAGACGAATTTCGTCTGTGTATGGGAAACATACACAGATGACAGAAAAGGACATTATTATTACATGTATTAGTATTCTTCTGCTACCTTTTATTTTATATGTATTTTATTAATTTGAATTTGAAATGGTATTTGTGTTTTTAATTATTATGAAATAAATAAACGTTTAAAATAATACCGGTTAAAAAAAAAGCTTGCCTGGGCAAAAAAATGATATCATGATATGCTAATTTCATGACGTAATACGTCAGGGCGCCCCGCCCCCTTAACAACAGAGCACTTCGAACGACCAAATCGAACTGCGCACCTCCCGTCCACCTGTCTGTACTGGTGTAACGCTAAGTTACGCGCAATACTAGCTAGCTAAAATGCTAAAAACAAATAATGCGCGTCTCAGCTTCTCTCCATCCAGCTCTAAACTGCAGGCACAGACAGCTGAACTGTCTCCCCCTCCCCCCACCCCTCTCTGAGCTGCCGGTGCGGGCTGCGTCTCCCCAGCTCTAAACTGTCGGTACAAACACGCAGCTCAGTCTCTTGAGTTCCACAGTCGGTCCACGGACCAAGAGGCAGGTGATCAGAGACAGATCAGTCAGATAAATGAATCATTCCTGCATGAATAGATGAAGCTGAAACACCACAAGCTTCAGGGTCAGCTGATCACCTTGTTACAAGTTCTGGAAGTTCTAGCTCATTTAAAGGCATTTTGTTGTAGGTTTTATTTATGCTCAACAGATCTTAAGCTTCAATTTATTTACCGGTAGTTGTTACCGGTAGTTGTTTTGGGAAACTGCATCTGCACTTTAGTTTTTGTGGTGGATTTTGTTGATCTATATTTTGTGCATACTTTTTCAATCTAAATAACACAAGGATCATTTTTAATTTTTTATTTTTATACTTGGAGACTGAATGCTTAAATAAAGTAATTTCAGTAAAATTACCCCTTGTGGTTTTTTTTTATATACCGGTAATACTGCAAAACAACATGTTAAGTTAATTTTGTCAAATAAATAATTTTGATTTCTTTTTTTTGTTATATCACGAAATGTATCGTTATCGTCAGAATGCTCTGAAATATCACAATATAAAATTTGAGACATATCGCCCACTCCTATTTGTTTGTGTTTGAAAGAGTAATTTAGGGCAGAAAACTGAGTGGCAACGCTTCCTACCTTGCAGGTTATACTTCTTGGCGATGGGTAGGGAGAGCAGGCGGACGTGGCTGAGAGGGGACGACCAGTTATAACAGCCCAGACTGGCCAGTCCCAGCTGAGGGGCGTTCTGGGGGTAGGTGAAGGCCAGCACCACCAGCAGCAGGATACCCACAGCCACAACAAACTGCACACAACAAACATTCAAACACAAAGATGACACATTCTTTAGAGTGCATAACAAAAAAAAAAGCACAAAGAACAATTGGGCGGCGCAGCAACGAAGTTAGAGCTGTCGCCTCACAGTGAGGCTGTCAAGGTTCTTTATTGTCATTCGCATCACATGTGGTGCATGAGGTGGAGCTAAATTGTGTACACAGGGTCCAAGTTACATCCAACATTAGCAAAAATATAAACTGTAAAAAAGAAACCATAACCAAGGATCAAAGATATAAACTAAGAAATACGCTAAACGGCAAACGGTAGGCTAAAAGATCCACGACACGCACTGGTCACTGTGGTGCAAAACAACACATCGAACATCTGCTGCACCCGAACACGAGTTGTGGCTGTGGGTTCGCTTCTCAGCTTTTCTGGGTGGAGTTTGCATGTTCTCCTCGTGCGCATGTGGGTTTTCACTGGGTTCTCCCACAAACCAGAAGTAATGCATGTTACGTTAAGTGGCAGTCTGTCCCATTTATTGAAAACATTAATTAAATATAGAGTCAACCCATTTGTCCAAAAAGTGGAAAGTTGTGTAAAATGAACGTATAAATCTCATAAACCCATATTTTATTCTCATTAGAACATAGTAAACATATCAAGTTTATAAATGAAGAAGTTTAAAACCTTTTAGGGTTGGGTTGGGGTTTGATCCAGCAACCTTCTCGCTGAGAGGCAACAACTCTACCAACTGCATCACCGTGTCGCCTCTGAGAGATTCAGTCCATCTAAATCAGGCAACGTTTACAATCAAAAGAGCCATTTAACGCCTTCGGTCACTAAAATAAAAGTGTTCAGAGCCACAACAACATGCTACAACTGTGGTTATCAACTGGTGGCCCATGGGCCACTTTAGGTTTGTTGGAGGGGGCTTTTGTGGCCACTATGACATTATAAAGATAAAAATAACTAATAATTTATGTTTTTAGACAAATGAAAAGACCAGATTCTTTTAAAGAGAGTTGTTTTTTTAATTAATAAAAACTATGAACTATGCAGACCTAGTTTTTTTTTTTAATTGTGGGAAAAACAATTAAGTATAGAAATAAAACATAAAGTTAAAGTAGGTATGTTTTACTCCTTGTGCATGTTCCAGTAGTCACAAATTGCAAAACAAATAACAGGAAAACTGCTAAAACTACCAGTAGTCCTTTTTTGTTGTTTGTATAACAACTAATTAAATTCAGTTTTCTGTCAGTTTTGGTCAAAGCTTGAAAGAGCCGCTGCAGAGGGACCAAAGAGCCACACGTGGCTCCGGAGCCGCAGGTTGCAGACCCCTGATCTAAAATGTTAATTTTACACCCGGTCCTCTTTCTGGCCTGACGTCAATTATCTAAGTTACAAAATGTTCCTTCAGATTTTTGTTTTTTGAATGTCCAGAGGACCAGACTTACCGGTAACTGTTTTAGATTGTTCTATTATTCAGCATGCATCAGGATGTTCCTTAAGCTGTTTCTTATTTATTCCATTTACTTTTACAGCCTTTTGTTGCCTCGTCCCAACATTTTAAATATGCCTAATTTTAAAAATGAAGAAACACAAATTTTTTATTTCAACATTTGGTTTCTTTACTATATTCTACACAGAATTAAAATGGGTTTATAGGATTTGAAAATCATTGTATTTGTTTTTATTTCAGATTAATAGTGTTAACTGAATTTTTTTTTATATATATCTAAATAAATTGAATTGAAAACTGAATTTACATTTCGTAATTATCATAGTAAAAGACCAAATCCTCACAAATACTGTGTTCAGATAGATTTCTTCTAAATGAAGCCATCAGCTTTTCCTGCTGACTTTTCACCTTGATGGTGGCCCTCAGTATGGGGAACTGTGGAGGTTCTCTTCTGGGCTCGTTGGTCTCCAGGACCTGCTTGATGAACTTTTCGATCTCCCTCTCCGACATGCCATAGCGATAGCCCGACTGACGGAGGATGTCGATGCTCTCAGATAGTTTGTCATAGATACAGGGCTCGCTCGTAGTCGTTCCCATGACAATGGCAGTGTCAACAGCTCCTCAGTCAAATGTGTCGGTCTTCAGCAGACTTCAGGTTCATGGTGTCGGCTCACCTGTGAAGCCATCCAAGAGTTTATTACCATTGGCATAACTTTTTGCACCACCGGATTAGAGTAACAATTTCAGTAAAATATAACTAGATGAACATCTATCTAACACTGAATAACTTATAAAACCAAACTAATTTAAGATGGGTACCACACCGAAATTATCTTACAGAAAGAAAAAAAAATGGCTATACTGTAATTTAGTCAGTTTTACAGATTTTGTGGCAAATTTAGTGTGATTGTTGCTGACAGTCATTCACAACACATACGTAAGTCTCATTGTGCAAAAAGTTTGCTTTAAAACTTTAGCATTAAAGGTTCAGTCTGCAGTTTCTGTAGAACATCAGCACTTAGAAAAAATTTCAACAAGCAAAGCATTCTGATCCCTCCCCCTCAGAGCCATATATGGCTCTGCCCCCTTGTGGTCTGTTAAAATTCAAATTCAAGCTCTGTTTTTATTGGCTGATTCAAATTCAAGCTCGGTTTTTATTGGCTGGTTACAAACTTTGTTTTTATTGGCTGGAAAATGGCGGGTCACTTTTTCTTTTTAGAAATGCTTATTTACCACCTGGAGAAGCAAGGGGACAATATTTTTTTTAAAGTTTTTTTCAGAGATTACTTCTCTAACATCAATCTAGTGACAGAGTGAAGAAATATGTTAAAAATTTATTGTTAGAAAAGTTACATATAGCAGCTTTAACTGTTGGAGTCAAACCAGTCTGTCTGTTAGCGAAGCATCTGGATGAACGACTGGATGAATTATACTGAATCTTTTAGAAATGATTCATTGAACGGACAACAACAATTGATTAACTTTTAGAGTCGGTCCAATTCAAAGTTTAGGCCACAGCTAATCAACATTAGCAAACACAAAAATAGCTATAATTCAGTTGATTTAACACAGGGGTGTCAGAGTCAAATACACCAAGGGCCAAAAAAAAAAATGTTGCTACAAGCCAAGGGCCGGACTGGTTCAATGTTCATATTGAAATGATTTCACATAGCCTATTGAACCAAGACCTAACAGACTGTCTATTATTTAAGGATTAAATTAATAAAACAATATTTTCTTATGGATCTGTCAGTAATTTCAAGTGAAAACATTTTTTAACAGGCAAACAGCAAAAAATTAAATTGTTTAAAAAAAAAATATATATATATATATATATGTTTCTTAATATCAAGATAAATGCATAAATAAAAGTGCATGCATTATAAACTGAAAATGCATTATTGTGCAGCTCTATGATCCTTCTGATCACCACTTTCAAATAGGAAAATAAGAAAATAAATCAAATCAGTTGTATTCTTTCTCATGGCTCTGTCCCGAGTCCATTCAACTGAAAAGTAAATATAAATAAATAAAATAAAATACATAAATCTATGGCACACAGCCAAAACAATACTTCCTTCAAAGAAAAATCATGTCTTGTAGAAACAAATGTAAAAATTTAACTGAATTAAAAACTGAAAATTTGTTACAGCTCTGTGATGCTCACTTATCTGAGGCTGATACTTGGAGGTGCCTCATCTTTTGTACAAGTTCATCAATGTTTGGGGTTAGGCTCTGAGCTGAGGAAATCCTCAGGATTGATTACCTCCATGAACATGTAGTCTGCCTCCCACCTGGCTTGAAACCCCTGTTCTCTGTGTCCACCTTACGTTTAGCCATTTTTGAGGAGGGGTGCAAATGTAGCTGAAAGTTGATCTCTGCTCTGACTGCTGATGAATAATGAAGCCACTTGTGCAAGCTGAAGTGACTGCACGAGCTACCTGCCTAAATAAAGGTTGAATGATTAGGCATACAGCTGTCTTGTGACTTTTTATTAATATACTGTACTTTTTTATGATTGTTTACTGTTGAAGCTGTGAAATCCTTCATTTTCTACAGCTGATAGCTGTTGCTCAACTTCTCTGTTGAGCTCCAAGCTTCAGCTGTGTGTTTTTATTGTTCAGTCTGGGAGTATTGTCGCTCCTACGAGATTATCAGGTCGGTGTAGACGCGGTTGAACAAGAAAAAAAACACAGCTGAAGACATGGAGCTCGAATGAGGGACAGGCTGAATGATCCGAGACCGGGACGCGCGGCTGGCTCGTACTGCTCGGTTCAGCGAGAGTGTCGTCTCGCTGAACTAACTTGAGCGCGGTTTAAAGTGGCGCTATGACTCTGCAGACATTGCACGTTGCTGTCTTATGGTATTTAGTGTAAAATACATCCACACAGCGGACATGTTACGATGAACAGTTGGCTAACTGTTAGCTAAAATGTTACTCACCGAGTCTGCACGTTGGAGCTGCTGGCTGCAAACTATGGAATGGATTTCCTGAATTTGAGGCGGATCTCATTACTCTGGGTTCATGAGACACGACTCCGTTCCGAAAATCCATTCCATAGTTTGATCGACTCCGTGCCGTGTACAAAACACCAGCGGGCGGCTGTGGCTTGCGGGCCAGATCTAATAGTTATTAAATATCATCCAAAGGGCCATAAATAATTGCTTCACGGGCCGGATCTGGCCCGCGGGCCGCCACTTTGACATATGTGATTTAACAGATAAGGGCTAAAATCTGATGTGGTAGTAGCAGGTGGTGGTGTTTCACAACTCGTTCTCTGCGCACGACATCTTGCAATATTGCATGATTGTGCAAAACGTTATTTTCAAGTTTTTACCAAAATGCGACAACTAAAAGATAATCCCAGTCTACAAAATGGATTCCAAAAAAGTTGGGACACTAAACAAATTGTGAATAAAAACTGAATGCAATGATGTGGAGAAGGCAAATGTCAATATTTTATTCGTAATAGAACATAGATGACAGATCAAAAGTTTAATCTGAGTAAATGTAACATTTTAAAGGAAAAATATGTTGATTCAAAATTTCACAGTGTCAACAAATCCCAAAAAAGTTGGGACAAGTAGCAATAAGTGGCTGGAAAAAGGAAATTGAGCATATAACGAACAGCTGGAAGACCAATTAACACTAATTAGGTCAATTGACAACATGATTGGGTATAAAAAGAGCTTCTCAGAGTGTCAGTGTCTCTCAGAAGCCAAGATGGTAAGAGGATCACCAATTCCACCATTGTTGCACAGAAAGATAGTGCAGCAATACCAGAATGGTGTTACCCAGCGTAAAATAGCAAAGACTTTTAAGTTATCATCATCAACCGTGCATAACATCATCAAAAGATTCAGAGAATCTGGAACAATCGCTGTGCGTAAGGGTCAAGGCCGTAAAACTCTACTGGATGCTCGTGATCTCCGGGCCCTTAAACGTCACTGCACCTCAAACAGGAATGCCACTGTCAAGGAAATAACAGAATGGGCTCAGGAATACTTCCAGAAAGCATTGTCAGTGAACACAATCCACCGTGCCATCCGCCGTTGCAGCTGAAACTCTACAGTGCAAAGAGGAAGCCATTTCTAAGCAAGCTCCACAAGCTCAGACGTTTGCACTGGGCCAGGGGTCATTTAAAATGGAGTGTGGCAAAATGGAAGACTGTTCTGTGGTCAGATGAGTCACGATTTGAAGTTCTTTATGGAACACTGGGACGCCATGTCATCCGGACCAGAGAGGACAAGGATAGCCCAAGTTGTTATCAACGCTCCGTTCAGAAGCCTGCATCACTGATGGTATGGGGTTGCATGAGCGCTTGTGGCATGGGCAGCTTGCATGTCTGGAAAGGCACCATTAATGCAGAGAACTATGTTCAGGTTCTAGAACAACATATGCTCCATCTAGACGTCATCTCTTTCAGGGAAGACCCTGCATTTTTCAACAAGATAATGCCAGACCACATTCTGCAGCAATCACAACATCATGGCTACGTAGGAGAAGGATCCGGGTACTGAAATGTCCAGCCTGCAGTCCAGATCTTTCACCTATAGAGAACATTTGGCGCATCATCAAAATATTAGATGTTGAGATTTTTATTAATGAAAAGCGCATTATAAATTGAATGCATTATTATTATTATTATTATCATAAAGAGGAAGGTGCAACAAAGAAGGCCCAAGACGATTGAACAGTTAGAGGCCTGTATTAGACATGAATGGGAGAGCATTCCTATTTCTAAACTTGAGAAACTGGTCTCCTCTGTCCCCAGACGTCTGTTGAGTGTTGTAAGAAGAAGGGGGGATGCCACACAGTGGTAAAAATGGACTTGTCCCAACTTTTTTGGGATTTGTTGACGCCATGAAATTTTGAAACAACATATTTTTCCCTTAAAATGATACATTCTCTCAGTTTAAACTTTTGATCTGTGATTTGTGTTCTATTCTGAATAAAATATTAGATGTTGGCACCTCCACATTATTGCATTCAGTTTTTATTCACAATTTGTTTTAGTGTCCCAACTTTTTTGGAATCCGGTTTGTACAACTCTGGCACAAACGGCAGCGGGTAATATGCATTTAAATAAATAGTTTTAGACTTTATAATTTGGTTAATTACTCTCGTGCAGCTTTCACATCACAATTAAAAGGAATATCTTAAATAACCCCCTAATAATATCCCCCTCTTTTGTGTCAGAAGTCATTAACAAATGAAAACTGAAGGAATGAAGGAAGCTATAAAATGTAATTTATTTAGGACTTCTACAATGTAAATGATTTCTTTTAACTGCAGAGGAAGTACTTTTATTAGCTCAAGAGTAGAAAAACTATTTGTCTCTTAACTTTCATTTCAAATCTTGATGTCCTTCATAGGTGGTAAACTTGAAGGCTTTGTTTTAAGATAGTTGTTACTTTTAGACATTTGTAAATTAGGAACAATATGAGCAAAAACGTTGTTCCACACAAACTGTGTCCAAACTGGCTGATTGGATCTTCTCTTTAATTTAAGTCGAAAAAATTACGACAAACCAACCTTTAAAATGTCGTTTAACCTACAGATTACATTTGTTCAGTGGCCTGGGAGCACAGGCAAATAGGAACCAGAAAGGAGAACATTTGCAGATTTAACTAGTAAAACAGGAACCTGTCAGCGATAATTATGCACCAAGACTAAACAAAAAATAAAAAGACTAATCTATTAATTTATTGAGATTATTTATTTGAGGCTTGTGTGAGCTTTACTTTTTTTTGTAACAACGATTAAAATCTACATTAATCGCTTGTTTTCAAATGAAATTATCTGGCAGGTTAGCTTGTCTGATGATTAGCCATGTCAGGTTCTAACTCAAAAACTGAACACGATTTTTATAAAACCATAAGAAAGCCTCACCTCATGGTGAGGTCCTCCATTGAAGTAGAAACAATGTCATTTTGTTCCCTAAAATAGCTATATTTTATTAAAAATACATGAATAAATAAACTACAGGTAAATGCGACAGATAAATACGAGCAGTATTCTTCTTCTTATGGTTTATCCACTGTTTGCGCATTATCTACTGTGAGGCGCAGCAGCGCCCCCTGCTGACAACAACCATGCAAAACAGCATATTTTCAATTTTACAGTGCAGTAGACGGGATAAAAATTTCAGTTTCATTTGAGTGAAAATCAGTTTCAGAACAGCTATTCAAGTTCAGTTTCTGAAGGCATAACTTTCAGCCCATATTATGGGCTATAGCTAATTATCTAATTCTAATTGTTTGAATTATTATGGAGTAGATCAAAAAACCCAGGACCAGTACGCTGTATCCAACAACTACCTTATGTTTTTTTTAATTATTATCTGTGCACAATTAAAAAATCCATTATGCAAATGTGTTTGACTCAAAACTGGTGATAAAAGTAAACACTGGTGTCGATACGTTGTGTTTTACTAGATAATGCTGCAAAGGTTTTTTTTTTGTTTATGTTGCCAAAAACACATCGATATGCGTGCCTCATTAGATAAAAGATCACAGACAAGAAAAAACAACTTTGGTCAATTTTACATTTGATGGATGATAATGGGGATTTAGCCAATCTGGAAAAGTAAAGTTGGTAGAGCAGAAGCGGGCCGAAGACAATGGATGGATGGTAACGTGAGTGTGAGTGTGTGCAAATCTGAAAGTTTTTCAAACTAAACTATTTTTATTAAATTTAATTTAAATGTGTTCAGTACAAAGTATAAAATCAAAAACTAAAGATAAAATCGAACTATTTCAAATGGTGTCATTTCAAAGAGTTTAGTTATCCATCCATCTTGCACCCTCTTCTTCCTTTTTGGGTCACGGGGGTCACTAGTGCCCATATACAGTCTGTGCAAGAGGTGAGGGACACCCTGGACAGGCCTCCACCAGTCCATCACACGCAATGTTTTTAAATCTCATAAAGTCATATTTTATTCACATTGGGACAAATCAAGTTTTGAAACTGAGGAGTTAAACCGTTTGATGAATACGAACTTTAGAATTTGGGACATTGGAAGCCTTCCCGGTTTTCTGTTTAGGAACAGTATTCTCAAATTCCCCCCAACCATTATCTTTTACCTGCTTCGTCCTTTCTGGGTTGCTGGTGCCCATCCCTGTACAAGAGGGAGACACTCATGTAGGTCCATCACAGGGCCACATCTTTTCCATTAGTACAGGTACAGAGTTCCACCTTGCTCTGCACGGTTTGGCATATAAGAGATATACTTTATATAGAGACATATATATACATATATTGAGACAAACGAGTCAGATAACAATCCACTCTCTCACTCACATAGGGACAATTTACCAATTAGCCTATGCACGGTTTTGGTCTGTGGGAGGAAATCAGAGTACCCATAGAAAACCCACGCATGCACGGAAACAACATACAAACTACACCCAGAAAGTTTATTATTATTATTATGTATTTATTTATTTATACAAAACAAGCACAACAAAATCCTGCGATGACAAACGCTTGAGACTTAAGGCAGGCATAATAAAGAAATAAAGGCAAATAATCACATGAAAGTATGTTTTGGGCAGCTTACAACAGAAATTCGTTACAGAGTGTTTTAGTTTTTGGCTTTTGCATTGGTACCCACCCAGAAAGGTCCCCGGCCTGTTTTCAATCCAGTGATGTTCTTATTGAGAGGCAGCCACAATGGTTATTTAAGATTTATTCCTATCTGAAATGCTTTGCACTTTATCTAAACAAAATACATTTCTCTGCATACTTTATTCCAGCTGTATGATGGCTAATTTAAAACAGACATATGCATGTTGTGGGATTTACAGTCCTGTACAAGTTTCTATTTTGAATGCATTTTGTGTTTGAGTTTATTAAAAGAAAACAAATATATACATAAAATAAAAATGTTCAATACAGAAACAACTGGACTGTATTTGTTTCTGAACGTTTTTTTTATTTTATCATGTCCTGGATGACTGAGAATCTTCACTAGCAAATATATACATAGTACATCCATTCAAAATACTTGGATAACACAAGAAAGTGAAAAAAAACTTTTCAAATACAAGTTGACGATTATTAAAGTTGAAAAGTTGAAAATTCAGTTCAAAAAAAAAAAGAAAAAAAAAAGTTCAAAATGTTCCCTCGCCTGGACGCGGGTCACCGGGGCCCCACTCTGGAGCCAGGCCCGGAGGTGGGGCACGTTGGCGAGCGCCTGGTGGCCGGGCTTTCACCCATGGAGCTCGGCCGGGCACAGCCCGAAGAGGAGACGTGGGTCCCCCTTCCCATGGGCTCACCACCTATGGGAGGGGCCAAAGGGGTCGGGTGCAATGTGGGATGGGTGGTGGCCGAGGGCGGGGACCCTGGCGGTCTGATCCTCGGCTACAGAAGCTGGCCATTGGGACATGGAATGTCACCTCTCTGGTGGGGAAGGAGCCTGAGCTAGTGTGTGAGGTTGAGAGGTTCCGGCTAGAAATAGTCGGACTCACCTCAACGCATGGCTCTGGCTCTGGAACCAGTTTCCTTGAGAGGGGTTGGACACTCTTCCACTCTGGAGTTGCCCCTGGTGAGAGGCGCCGAGCAGGAGTGGGCATACTTGTTGCCCCCCATCTTGGTGCCTGTACGTTGGGGTTCACCCCGGTGAACGAGAGGGTAGCCTCCCTTCGCCTACGTGTGGGGGGACGGGCTCTGACTGTTGTTTGTGCCTATGCGCCAAACGGCAGCGCAGATTACCCACCCTTTTTGGAGTCCTTGGAGGGGGTATTGGAGAGTGCGCCTCCTGGGGACTCCCTTGTTCTGCTGGGGGACTTCAACGCTCACGTGGGCAATGACAGTGAGACCTGGAGGGGTGTGGTTGGGAGGAACGGCCCCCCTGATCTGAACCCGAGTGGTGTTTTGTTGTTGGACTTCTGTGCTCGTCATGGATTGTCCATAACGAACACCATGTTCAGGCATAAGGGTGTACATATGTGCTCTTGGCACCAGGACACCCTAGGTCGCAGTTCGATGATCGACTTTGTTGTTGTCTCATCTGATCTGCGGCCGCATGTCCTGGACACTCGGGTGAAGAGAGGGGCGGAGCTGTCAACTGACCACTACCTGGTGGTGAGTTGGCTCCGATGGTGGGGGAGGATGCCGGTCAGACCTGGCAGACCCAAACGTATTGTGAGGGTCTGCTGGGAACGTCTGGCAGAGTCTCCCGTAAGACGGAGCTTTAACTCCCACCTCCGGGAGAGCTTTGAACACGTTCCGAGGGAGGCGGGGGACATTGAGCCCGAGTGGGCCATGTTCCGCGCCTCTATTGTCGAGGCAGCTTATCAGAGTTGTGGCCGCAAGGTTGTTGGTGCCTGTCGTGGTGGCAACCCTCGAACCCGGTGGTGGACACCGGCGGTGAGGGATGCTGTCATGCTGAAGAAGGAGTCCTATTGGGCCTTTTTGGCCTGTGGGACCCCGGAAGCAGCAGATAGGTACCGACAGTCCAAGCGGCATGCGGCTCGGGTGGTTGCTGAGGCAAAAACTCGGGCGTGGGAGGAGTTCGGAGAGGCCATGGAGAATGACTTCCGTACGGCTTCGAGGCGATTCTGGTCCACCATCCGGCGTCTCAGGGGGGGAAAGCGGTACGCGACCAACACCATTTATGGTGGGGATGGCGTGCTGTTGACCTCAACTCGGGATGTTGTGAGTCGGTGGGCGGAGTACTTCGAAGACCTCCTCAATCCTACTGGCACGTCTTCCACTGAGGAAGCGGAGCCTGGGGACTTTGGGTCGGGCTCTCCAATCTCTGGAGCTGAGGTCACCGAGGTGGTTAAAAAGCTCTGCGGTGGCAGGGCTCCAGGGGTGGATGAGATTCGCCCTGAGTTCCTTAGGGCTCTGGATGTTGTGGGGTTGTGTTGGCTTACGCGACTCTGCAATATCGCGTGGACATCGGGGGCAGTTCCCTTGGATTGGCAGACTGGGGTGGTGGTTCCCCTATTCAAAAAGGGGGACCGTAGGGTGTGTTCCAACTATAGGGGGATCACACTCTTAAGCCTCCCTGGTAAGGTCTATTCAGGGGTTCTGGAGAGGAGGGTCCGTCGGATAGTCGAACCTCGGATTCAGGAGGAGCAATGTGGTTTTCGTGCTGGTCGTGGAACACTGGACCAGCTCTACACCCTCAGCAGGGTCCTGGAGGGCGCGTGGGAGTTTGCCCAACCAGTTTACATGTGCTTTGTGGACTTGGAAAAGGCATTCGACCGCGTCCCTCGGGGGGTTCTGTGGGGGGTACTCCGGGAGTATGGGGTACCAGGCCCATTGATATGGGCTGTTAGGTCCCTGTACGACCGGTGTCAGAGCTTGGTCCGCATTGCCGGCAGTAAGTCAGGCTCGTTTCCAGTGAGAGTTGGACTCCGCCAAGGTTGCCCTTTGTCACCGATTCTGTTCATAACTTTTATGGACAGAATTTCTAGGCGCAGCCAAGGTGTTGAGAGGATCCGTTTTGGTGGCCTTAGAATC
Source organism: Garcialebias charrua (assembly GCA_038048925.1). NCBI lineage: Eukaryota > Metazoa > Chordata > Actinopteri > Cyprinodontiformes > Rivulidae > Garcialebias > Garcialebias charrua. The sequence goes on along the minus strand of JBBPBX010020974.1, from coordinate 332 downwards.
GCTTCTCTGTTTTTTGCAGATGATGTGGTCCTATTGGCTTCATCAGGTCGTGATCTACAGCTTTCGCTGGAGCGGTTTGCAGCCGAGTGTGATGCGGCCGGGATGAGGATCAGTTCCTCCAAATCCGAGGCCATGGTCTTGAGCCGGAAAAGGGTAGAGTGCCCTCTCCGGGTCGGGGAGGAGGTCCTGCCCCAAGTGGAGGAGTTTAAGTATCTCGGGTCTTGTTCACGAATGAGGGAAAACTGGAGCGTGAGATCGATAGGCGGATAGGTGCAGCGTCCGCAGTGAAGCGGGCGCTGTACCGGTCTGTCGTGGTGAAGAGAGAGCTGAGT
>JBBPBX010020973.1:24744-42839 GCA_038048925.1 Garcialebias charrua | reverse complement strand
GCAATTCCATCTGGTGTAAAAATGTTGATGTCAAATCCTGTACACAACAGCACGAACTATTTAACTGAAGAATTATTCATTGGTAACTCTGACCCTTTTTTAAGTGAAAAAACAAATAACAAATGTATTAGAGAATTAATAATTAGAGAATGTATTAGTAAACCTGCTTCTATATTCTTCTGGGATAATTTATTTAATGATATCTGTTGGAAAGATGTTTGGTTGTTACCTAGAAAATACTTTATAACTAATAAGATTCGAGAAGTGTCCCTAAAGATTCTGCATAAATGTTATCCTGTAAACTATATAATCTCCAAGTACCGTCCAAACGTAGACCCAATGTGTTCACTCTGCCACAGCTCTGAGGAGACCATCATCCATCTCTTCTGGGACTGTTCTCATACTCAGGTGTTCTGGAAAGACATTTTCATGTATGTAAATAGAAAGTTAGAAATTGACCTACCATTTGACGCTAAAATTATACTGTTTGGTTTCTTTTGTCCAAATATTTCAAGTGAGAAAGTTTTTGTTGTAAATTTAATACTACTCTTAGCCAAATTTTACATCCACAGTTGTAAATTCTCCTTGCTAAAACCTAGATTTATAGTGTTTTCTAATTATATTTCCTCTTACTTAGCTACTTTAAAGTACTGTACTAATGCCAAAGCTTTAAAAACTAAAACAATCTGTAACGAATTTCTGTTGTAAGCTGCCCAAGACACATTTTTGTTTTTGTTTATGTGCCTTTATTCTCTTTTGTGCTATGCATGCCTTAAGTCTCGAGCCATGTTTGACATTGTAAGTTTTTTTTGTACTTGTTTTTTCTATCCACATTATTCCTACGTCCCATGACGCTTTGCGCGAAATGTGCACACGACTTCCGGTTGACCGGAAACACCGTTTGTTTACATGCGAGTAATACAGTTGAAGACAGTCCAAACTTTGTTGTTTTAGTTCATTAAAAATGTGGGAACACCACTCGTTTTGTTAAAAGAGGAGGGACAAATAAAAAGAAATAACAGATGTGACCTGATCGCGCTGACATAATTTAAAAATACATAAATAGCGAACGCGTTTGCTCCGGCCTCTCGGCTAAGGTTTGTTAGCAGCTATCTCGGCTAAAAATACCGGTCGCATCTGAGATCTATCGTTTTAAGACAGTAAATCATCCAAAACTCTCATTAATATCCCTCCCCGAATAAAAAGAAATAACAGATGTGACCTGATCGCGCTGACATAATTTAAAAATACCTAAATAGCGAACGCGTTTGCTCCGGCCTCTCGGCTAAGGTTTGTTAGCAGCTATCTCGGCTAAAAGTACCTGTCGCGTCTGAGATCTATCGTTTTAAGACAGTAAATCTTCCAAAACTCTCATTAATAAACCCTCCCCGAATAAAAAGATGTTACCTGATCGCGCAGACATAATTTAAAACTACATAAATAGCGAACGCGTTAGCTCCGGCCTCTCGGCTAAGGTTTATTAGCAGCTATCTCGGCTAAAAATACTGGTCGCGCCTGACATATATCGTTTTAAGACAGTAAATCATCCAAAACTCTCATTAATAAACCCTCCCTGAATAAAAAGATGTTACCTGATCGCGCAGACATAATTTAAAAATACATAAATAGCGAACGCGTTTGCTCCGGCCTCTCGGCTAAGGTTTATTAGCAGCTATCTCGGCTAAAAATACCGGTCGCGCCTGACATATATCATTTTAAGACAGTAAATCATCCAAAACTCTCATTAATAAACCCTCCCTGAATAAAAAGAAATTAGATGTTACCTGATCGCGCAGACACAGCCATAGAGTAGGATGCAGGAACACTCTTTCTTTGTTTTGGGTCCGTGTTGAAAACACTGTTGTTTTAGCCAAAGATTTAGCTTGGTCCGGTTGTTGGTGCAGCCGCGAACAGCACAGCAGGTACCTGAACCCCGGTAGGACATTTCAGTAAACGTTCCGTTTAAACAAAAGCTGTGTTTGCTCCGATAAAATGAATGAAAATAACTTTCAAAAACACCCGCGATCCATACTCCGCCTATGGAATACAGGCACTTCCGGTGTCGGACAGGAAGTACAATGCACATTCGCTTCTACAGTGACACCCTCAAGAATATTGTGGATACATAAAAAAAAAAAAAAAATAGAACAGTGCTGCTCACACACAATAACTCGCACTCACTGCCCCTAGTGGACAACAGCAGTACAATATGCACATAAACAATAACTGAACACATGACACTAAATAACTCACAGATAAGTTAAGATGAGAACATATTCTAACACCCTCTCTTGTTCTCATCTTCTTTACCTTCAAATGCTTATTGTCCAAAAAACCATCTTTTAAATTTCAGAAGTTTTGCTTTTGATGCAGGTTTGGTTAAAATGTCAGCAAACATATTTTCAGATGGACAGTACACCACATTGATCTATATATATATATATATATATATATATATCGATTCTAATTTTTGATGCACCAATGCGGTTAAAAATCAATTTTCGATTCAAAAACTATTTTCATCCTAGGATTGATTTTCGATTCAGAATCAATTTTCGATTCTGAAACAATTTTCTATTGAAATCATGAAAAGATTAAACTATAATGTAAACAAATAAAACATTTATTTAAAACAATAATGTATGCTTGTAGCAAACATTAATAATGTCACAGTACAGGTAGTCCCTGACTTACGAGCACATCGACATACGAGGTTCCGGACTTACGAATATGCATCTCATAAAAATAAAAAATAAATATATATATTTATATATATAAATGAATACAGTACATGTACAGTACTGTACAGTCACCAAGCACTTAGCCTATCCTTTGGGGCGGCCGTGGCGTAGTGGTAATGGCAGTCGTCCCCCGATCGGAAGGTTGGCGGTTCGAATCCCGGTTCCCCGCACCATGTGTCGTTGTGTCCTTGGGCAAGACACTTAACCCCGAGTTGCTCCCGCTAGGACTGGAAAGCACCTTGCATGGTAGTCTGCCGCTACCGGTGTATGAATGTGTGTAGCATTCAATATATGTGTAGCACTTAGAGATTTTCACTAATGAGAAGTGCGTTATAAATTGAATTCATTATTATTATTATGATTATCCTAAGTGAGTGAGAGTGGCAGCAGGAGGAGATCCATGCTGCATGAGGAGCTGAGGTTCCAGCAGCCCCAGAACCAGACGCTGATGTATGAGCAGCTGATCCAAGCAGCTGCAGCAGTCTGGGATGAAGGAGCATCAGGCCTGATGAAGAAACAGCAGCAGCAGCAGAAAAAAACAGCAGCAGTGTGAAGAGGAGCCATGAAGCCATAGGAGGCTGTTTGATGATGTGGTTGAAACCACATGAGGTGGCCGTTTGGAGCCATTTGAGGAGGCCGTTTGTGAGCCGTTTGGAGCCATTTGAGGTGGCCATTTGATGTTGTGGTTTAACCCACTTGAGGAGGCTGTTTGCTGAGCCATTTGAAGAGGAAGCTGAAACCCTTCCGTTGTGAAGACCTGCTGCTGCATGTGCGAAGAGGAGGAAGCTGTTGTGAAGACCTGCTGCGTATGAAGAAGAGGAAGCTGAATCCTTCCATTGTGGAGACCTACTGGGTGATGAAAACCAAGAGCCGTGAGTGTCCTGCTGGACTTTTGAGTTTTTTGTATTAAAGAAGTGTTACGATCCAACAAAGATCAAAACATATTTAATGGACACAGGACACAAGGAAAAGGTTTAACAAATTTATTAAAGGAAAAAGGGTCATCTGTAGGAGGGGAACCACCTCCAGCTTCTCCAGGCGTCCCACGTCCTAAAAAAAAAAGAAAGTTCAACCGAAAGGTGGGTTTGGATAAAGCGGCCCAAAGAAAAATAAAGCTGCCCAACAGAGCCAACTCTATACAGAGCCGGCGAACCCTGTTAGACAGCGGGCTACCTCTACCAAAACTCTAGGCCTACAGGATGTAAAACCAAAAGAATAGCGAAAACTAGACTACCGCTTTACCCAACCAAAAGTAATGAAAGGAATTATGTTACAACAAAAAAAGGCACGAGCCCCCACACACAGCTGCCTCTATGATAGACAGCCACCAGAGCCCTCAGACTCTGAGACTCAAAAACCTCCAACACTTCAGCTCAGGTCCTCTACTCTGGGTCACCAGAGTCCACACAAGCACAAATGTACTCTACTAACCCACTCCAGAATGAAGTGTACCAACAATCACTGTCTATCTAGTGATCAACACAACCTGGGAGGGTGGAGAAACTCCCAGTCTACCAAACAATCACTGTCTAGTGATCAACACAACCTGGGAGGGTGGAGAAACTCCCAGTCTACCAAACAATCAAGCAGCAAGCTTCCACTGCTGACTGTAATATTATATTTGAATGTCCTCTAAACACCAAAACCTCACATACCTGCACACACCTCCTCTATTCTCCACTAACCATCCAAACCTCCACTAACCATAACCTCCACACATTCTGGCTTGAGCTCAGTGCATTTAAAGGGAGAGAGAGAGTCAGCAGGTGTTGCAGCTCAGCTAATCAAGCCTGATTGAAGCTGAGTAAAAAAAGGTGCAGCAGGAGTAGGCTGCAGACAGCAGGTGACCAAAACAAAACTGAGGTTTTAAACTAAGGTTAATCCCTTCAGGATACATAACAAGAAGCTGCTTTTTGAGAAGTGCCACTTTTTTCTTTAATCACCTTTTTTTTTAGGACACAGACTCCAGAGAGCCAAAAATAAACATTGTTTTTTTAACATCCTTTCTGTGTCTGGTGTCCTTGTGTGCTACGTGCCTTAACAGGGTAACAGGTGACAGGTGGCCAGACGGTAACAGGCTGTTACCGTCTGGCCACCTGTCACCTGTTACCATCAGGCCACCTGTCACCTGTTACCATCAGGCCACCTGTCACCTGTTACTGTCTGGCCACCTGTCACCTGTTACCATCAGGCCACATGTCACCTGCTACCATCAGGCCACCTGTCACCTGTTACCATCTGGCCACATGTCACCTCTTACCATTAGGTCACCTATTACTGTCCGGCCACCTGTCACCTGTTACCATCAGGCCACATGTCACCTGCTACCATCAGGCCACCTGTCACCTGTTACCATCAGGCCACATGTCACCTCTTACCGTCCGGCCACCTGTCACCTCTTACCATTAGGTCACCTGTTACTGTCCGGCACCTGTCACCTGTTACCATCAGGCCACCTGTCACCTGTTACCATCAAGCCACCTGTCACCTGTTACCATCAGGCCACCTGTCACCTGTTACCATCAGACAACCTGTCACCTGTTACCATCAGGCCACATGTCACCTGCTACCATCAGGCCACCTGTCACCTGTTACCATCAGGCCACCTGTCACCTGTTACTGTCCGGCCACCTGTCACCTGTTACCATCAGACCACCTGTCACCTGTTACCATCAGGCCACATGTCACCTGCTACCATCAGACCACCTGTCACCTGTTACCATCTGGCCACCTGTCACCTGTTACCATCAGGCCACATGTCACCTCTTACCGTCCGGCCACCTGTCACCTGTTACCATCAGGCCACCTGTCACCTGTTACTGTCTGGCCACCTGTTACCATCAGACCACCTGTCACCTGTTACCATCAGTCCACCTGTCACCTGTTACCATCAGACCACCTGTCACCTGTTACCATCAGACCACCTGTCACCTGTTACCATCAGACCACCTGTCACCTGTTACCATCAGGCCACATGTCACCTGCTACCATCAGACCACCTGTCACCTGTTACCATCAGACCACCTGTCACCTGTTACCATCAGGCCACATGTCACCTGCTACCATCAGACCACCTGTCACCTGTTACATCAGGCCACCTGTCACCTGTTACCATCTGGCCACCTGTCACCTGTTACCATCAGGCCACCTGTCACCTGTTACCATCAGGCCACATGTCACCTGCTACCATCAGACCACCTGTCACCTGTTACCATCTGGCCACCTGTCACCTGTTACCATCAGGCCACATGTCACCTCTTACCGTCCGGCCACCTGTCACCTGTTACCATCAGGCCACCTGTCACCTGTTACTGTCTGGCCACCTGTTACCATCAGACCACCTGTCACCTGTTACCATCAGTCCACCTGTCACCTGTTACCATCAGACCACCTGTCACCTGTACCATCAGACCACCTGTCACCTGTTACCATCAGACCACCTGTCACCTGTTACCATCAGGCCACATGTCACCTGCTACCATCAGACCACCTGTCACCTGTTACCATCAGACCACCTGTCACCTGTTACCATCAGGCCACATGTCACCTGCTACCATCAGACCACCTGTCACCTGTTACATCAGGCCACCTGTCACCTGTTACCATCTGGCCACCTGTCACCTGTTACCATCAGGCCACCTGTCACCTGTTACCATCAGGCCACCTGTTACTGTCTGGCCACCTGTCACCTGTTACCATCTGGCCACATGTCACCTGTTACCATCAGGCCACATGTCACCTGCTACCATCAGGCCACCTGTCACCTGTTACCATCTGGCCACATGTCACCTCTTACCATTAGGTCACCTATTACTGTCCGGCCACCTGTCACCTGTTACCATCAGGCCACATGTCACCTGCTACCATCAGGCCACCTGTCACCTGTTACCATCAGGCCACATGTCACCTCTTACCGTCCGGCCACCTGTCACCTCTTACCATTAGGTCACCTGTTACTGTCCGGCACCTGTCACCTGTTACCATCAGGCCACCTGTCACCTGTTACCATCAGACAACCTGTCACCTGTTACCATCAGGCCACATGTCACCTGCTACCATCAGGCCACCTGTCACCTGTTACCATCAGGCCACCTGTCACCTGTTACTGTCCGGCCACCTGTCACCTGTTACCATCAGACCACCTGTCACCTGTTACCATCAGGCCACATGTCACCTGCTACCATCAGACCACCTGTCACCTGTTACCATCTGGCCACCTGTCACCTGTTACCATCAGGCCACATGTCACCTCTTACCGTCCGGCCACCTGTCACCTGTTACCATCAGGCCACCTGTCACCTGTTACTGTCTGGCCACCTGTCACCTGTTACCATCAGACCACCTGTCACCTGTTACCATCAGGCCACCTGTCACCTGTTACCATCAGACCACCTGTCACCTGTTACCATCAGACCACCTGTCACCTGTTACCATCAGACCACCTGTCACCTGTTACCATCAGGCCACATGTCACCTGCTACCATCAGACCACCTGTCACCTGTTACCATCAGACCACATGTCACCTGTTACCATCAGGCCACATGTCACCTGCTACCATCAGACCACCTGTCACCTGTTACATCAGGCCACCTGTCACCTGTTACCATCTGGCCACCTGTCACCTGTTACCATCAGGCCACCTGTCACCTGTTACCATCAGGCCACCTGTCACCTTTTACCATCTGGCCACCTGTCACCTTTTACCATCAGACCACCTGTCACCTGTTACCGTCCGGCCACCTGTCACCTGTTACCATCAGGCCACCTGTCACCTGTTACTGTCCGGCCACCTGTCACCTGTTACCATCAGGCCACATGTCACCTGTTACTGTCCGGCCACCTGTCACCTGTTACCATCAGACCACCTGTCACCTGTTACCATCAGACCACCTGTCACCTGTTACCATCAGGCCACATGTCACCTGCTACCATCAGACCACCTGTAACCTGTTACATCAGGCCACCTGTCACCTGTTACCATCAGGCCACATGTCACCTGCTACCATCAGACCACCTGTCACCTGTTACATCAGGCCACCTGTCACCTGTTACCATCTGGCCACCTGTCACCTGTTACCATCAGGCCACCTGTCACCTGTTACCATCAGGCCACCTGTCACCTTTTACCATCTGGCCACCTGTCACCTTTTACCATCAGACCTGTCACCTGTTACCGTCCGGCCACCTGTCAACTGTTACCATCAGGCCACCTGTCACCTGTTACTGTCCGGCCACCTGTCACCTGTTACCATCAGGCCACATGTCACCTGTTACTGTCCGGCCACCTGTCACCTGTTACCATCAGGCCACCTGTCATCAGGTATGGTCCGGCCACCTGTCACCTGTTACCAACAGGCCACATATCACCTGTTACCATCAGGCCACATGTCAACTGTTAACATCATGCCACCTGTTACTGTCCGGCCACCTGTCACCTGTTACCATCAGGCCACATGTCACCTGTTACCATCATGCCACCTGTCACCTGTTACCATCAGGCCACATGTCACCTGTTACCATCATGCCACCTGTCACCAGTTACCATCAGGCCACATGTCACCTGTTACCATCATGCCACCTGTCACCAGTTACCATCAGGCCACATGTCACCTGTTACCATCATGCCACCTGTTACCATCATGCCACCTGTCACCTGGTACCATCAGGCCACATGTCACCTGTTACCATCATGCCACCTGTCACCAGTTACCATCAGGCCACATGTCACCTGTTACCATCATGCCACCTGTCACCAGTTACCATCAGACCACATGTCACCTGTTACCATCATGCCACATGTCACCTGTTACTGTCCGGCCACCTGTCACCTGTTACCATCAGGCCACCTGTCACCTGTTATGGTCCGGCCACCTGTCACCAGTTACCATCAGGCCACCTGTCACCTGTTACCGTCCGGCCACCTGTCACCTGTTACCATCATGCCACCTGTCACCTGTTACCATCAGGCCACCTATCACCTGTTACCGTCCGGCCACCTGTCACCTGTTACCGTCATGCCAGCTGTCACCTGTTACCATCAGGCCACATGTCACCTGTTACCATCAGGCCACCTGTCACCTGTTACCGTCCGGCCACCTGTCACCAGTTACCATCAGGTCATATGTCACCTGTTACCATCAGGCCACCTACCACCTGTTACCGTCCGGCCACCTGTCACCTGTTACCATCATGCCACCTGTCACATGTTACCATCAGGCCACGTCACCTGTTACTGTCCGGCCACCTGTCACCTGTTACCATCATGCCACCTGCCACCTGTTACCATCAGGCCACATGTAACCTGTTACTGTCCAGCCACCTGTCACCTGTTACCATCATGCCACATGTCACCTGTTACCATCATGCCACCTGTCACTTGTTACTGTCCGGCCACCTGTCACCTGTTACCATCATGCCATCTGTCACCTGTTACCATCAGGCCACATGTCACCTGTTACCATCAGGCCACATGTCACCTGCTACCATCAGACCACCTGTCACCTGTTACCATCAGGCCACATGTCACCTGTTACCATCAGACCACCTGTCACCTGTTACCATCAGGCCACCTGTCACCTGTTACTGTCCTGCCACCTGTCACCTGTTACCATCAGGCCACCTGTCACCTGTTACCATCAGGCCACCTGTCACCTGTTACCATCAGACCACCTGTCACCTGTTACCATCAGACCACCTGTCACCTGTTACCATCAGGCCACATGTCACCTGCTACCATCAGACCACCTGTCACCTGTTACCATCAGACCACCTGTCACCTGTTACCATCAGGCCACATGTCACCTGCTACCATCAGACCACCTGTCACCTGTTACATCAGGCCACCTGTCACCTGTTACCATCTGGCCACCTGTCACCTGTTACCATCAGGCCACCTGTCACCTGTTACCATCAGGCCACCTGTCACCTTTTACCATCTGGCCACCTGTCACCTTTTACCATCAGACCTGTCACCTGTTACCGTCCGGCCACCTGTCAACTGTTACCATCAGGCCACCTGTCACCTGTTACTGTCCGGCCACCTGTCACCTGTTACCATCAGGCCACATGTCACCTGTTACTGTCCGGCCACCTGTCACCTGTTACCATCAGGCCACCTGTCATCAGGTATGGTCCGGCCACCTGTCACCTGTTACCAACAGGCCACATATCACCTGTTACCATCAGGCCACATGTCAACTGTTAACATCATGCCACCTGTTACTGTCCGGCCACCTGTCACCTGTTACCATCAGGCCACATGTCACCTGTTACCATCATGCCACCTGTCACCTGTTACCATCAGGCCACATGTCACCTGTTACCATCATGCCACCTGTCACCAGTTACCATCAGGCCACATGTCACCTGTTACCATCATGCCACCTGTCACCAGTTACCATCAGGCCACATGTCACCTGTTACCATCATGCCACCTGTTACCATCATGCCACCTGTCACCTGGTACCATCAGGCCACATGTCACCTGTTACCATCATGCCACCTGTCACCAGTTACCATCAGGCCACATGTCACCTGTTACCATCATGCCACCTGTCACCAGTTACCATCAGACCACATGTCACCTGTTACCATCATGCCACATGTCACCTGTTACTGTCCGGCCACCTGTCACCTGTTACCATCAGGCCACCTGTCACCTGTTATGGTCCGGCCACCTGTCACCAGTTACCATCAGGCCACCTGTCACCTGTTACCGTCCGGCCACCTGTCACCTGTTACCATCATGCCACCTGTCACCTGTTACCATCAGGCCACCTATCACCTGTTACCGTCCGGCCACCTGTCACCTGTTACCGTCATGCCAGCTGTCACCTGTTACCATCAGGCCACATGTCACCTGTTACCATCAGGCCACCTGTCACCTGTTACCGTCCGGCCACCTGTCACCAGTTACCATCAGGTCATATGTCACCTGTTACCATCAGGCCACCTACCACCTGTTACCGTCCGGCCACCTGTCACCTGTTACCATCATGCCACCTGTCACATGTTACCATCAGGCCACGTCACCTGTTACTGTCCGGCCACCTGTCACCTGTTACCATCATGCCACCTGCCACCTGTTACCATCAGGCCACATGTAACCTGTTACTGTCCAGCCACCTGTCACCTGTTACCATCATGCCACATGTCACCTGTTACCATCATGCCACCTGTCACTTGTTACTGTCCGGCCACCTGTCACCTGTTACCATCATGCCATCTGTCACCTGTTACCATCAGGCCACATGTCACCTGTTACCATCATACCATCTGTCACCTGTTACCATCATGCCACCTGTCACCTGTTACCATCAGGCCACATGTCACCTGTTACCATCATACCATCTGTCACCTGTTACCATCATGCCACCTGTCACCTGTTACCATCAGGCCACATGTCACCTGTTACTGTCCGGCCACCTGTCACCTGTTACCATCATGCCACATGTCACCTGTTACTGTCCGGCCACCTGTCACCTGTTACCATCATGCCACATGTCACCTGTTACCATCATGCCACCTGTCACCTGTTACTGTCCGGCCACCTGTCACCTGTTACCATCATGCCATCTGTCACCTGTTACCATCAGGCCACATGTCACTTGTTACTGTCTGGCCACCTGTTACCTGTTACTGTCCGACCACATGTCACCTGTTACTGTCCGGCCACATGCCACCTGTTACTGTCCGACCACCTGTCACCTGTTACTGTCCGACCACCTGTCACCTGTTACTGTCCGGCCACCTATCACCAGTTACCATCAGGCCACATATCACCTGTTACCATCATGCCACATGTCACCTGTTACTGTCTGGCCACCTGTCACCTGTTACCATCAGGCCACCTGTCACCTGTTATGGTCCGGCCACCTGTCACCAGTTACCATCAGGGCACATGTCACCAGTTACCATCTGGCCACCTGTCACCTGTTACCATCATGCCACCTGTCACCTGTTACCATCAGGCCACCTGTCACCTGTTACCGTCCGGCCACCTGTCACCTGTTACCATCATGCCACCTGTCACCTGTTACCATCAGGCCACATGTCACCTGTTACCATCAGGCCACCTGTCACCTGTTACCGTCCGGCCACCTGTCACCTGTTACCATCATGCCACCTGTCACCTGTTACCATCAGGCCACATGTCACCTGTTACTGTCCGGCCACCTGTCACCTGTTACCATCATGCCACCTGTCACCTGTTACCATCAGGCCACATGTCACCTGTTACTGTCCGGCCACCTGTCACCTATTACCATCATGCCACATGTCACCTGTTACCATCATGCCACCTGTCACCTGTTACTGTCCGGCCACCTGTCACCTGTTACCATCATGCCATCTGTCACCTGTTACCATCAGGCCACATGTCACCTGTTACCATCATACCATCTGTCACCTGTTACCATCAGGCCACATGTCACCTGTTACTGTCCAGCCACCTGTCACCTGTTACCATCAGGCCACATGTCACCTGTTACTGTCAGGCCACCTGTCACCTGTTACCATCATGCCACATGTCACCTGTTACTGTCCGGCCACCTGTCACCTGTTACCATCATGCCACATGTCAACTGTTACCATCATGCCACCTGTCACCTGTTACTGTCTGGCCACCTGTCACCTGTTACCATCATGCCATCTGTCACCTGTTACCATCAGGCCACATGTCACCTGTTACTGTCTGGCCACCTGTTACCTGTTACTGTCCGACCACATGTCACCTGTTACTGTCCGGCCACCTGTCACCTGTTACTGTCCGGCCACATGTCACTTGTTACTGTCCGACCACCTGTCACCTGTTACTGTCCAACCACCTGTCACCTGTTACTCTCCGGCCACCTGTCACCTGTTAACATCATGCCACAAGTCACCTGTTACCATCATGCCACCTGTCACCTGTTACTGTCCGGCCACCTGTCACCTGTTACCATCATGCCATCTGTCACCTGTTACCATCAGGCCACATGTCACCTGTTACTGTCCGACCACTTGTCACCTGTTACTGTCCGGCCACCTGTCACCTGTTAACATCAGGCCACCTGTCACCAATAGCCATCTGCCCACCTGTTCCTTGTTATCATCATAGCATCTGTCACCTCCTTAGACTTTCTCCTTGGCTGATCCTGATCCTTTCATCAAACCCTGAGCCGATTATGATCCAGAATGATCCAGTTTCAATTTAAAAGTACAACATAAAAACATAAATATTTTATCAGAGCACAGTTCTCAAGATGCTTTGGAGTCTCCTGACTGTTATGAAAGCTGCAGAGGGTCCACTCCCAGTGCCTCGTACCCTTTCCCTCTATCACTCGCAGCCTTGGGACATAAAAATCTGCCTTAAAAGGTGATGCGTGAATAGATGAACGGATGCTGGAGAAGTGGTCACCTTGGCAACATATGAGGGATGCAAACTCCGAGGGCCGCAAAGCAATTACCTGATCAAAGGCCTGCTGGGACGGAGGGAAACAGAGGTGCGTGTGTGTGAGGGGCCCACAGCTGGAGTGTTTATTTATTTATTTATTTATTTGTTTGTTTCTTTATCTGCTGCTGAACAGAAACATCAGTTTGCACGTCTCCCAGCTAGAAGTTCAACAAAACATCATCCCCTTTTAAAAAGTAATTTTAATTAATAAGCATTTGTGATGATCGTAACTGCTGATGAAGTTTGAGCCTTATACCTAACGTTTTTATGACTTTTTTTTATTTTTATATAACAAGTATGATAAAAAGTATAATGTGCATAACAGAAAATGACTTCATTCTAATACCCTGATGCATGCTCAATAATCCAGGTAGAAAAATCCAAAAAGGCTAAGTCTGGTCCTCTGGACATTCAAAAAACAAAACAAAACAAAGCAAAAAAAACTGTAGAAACGTTTCGTCTTTCGTCCGAAAGACTTCCTCAGTCTGAGAAGCTGTGTTCAGCTCAGTCTTATAAATAGCACCCTCCCACAGTGGATCAACCAGTTGGCTGATGACAGCCGAAACCAGCTGCTCACATGATCAAGGAGGACCATCAGCCTGACGATGGATCGTTAACACCCTGATGGTTGTTTGCTATTCACAGAGGGCTGAGTGATACTAGCAATAACAGCATTGTAAGTGGGGGACAGTTGAACCCGGAGGCCTCCACCTCTGTTTAATGATGGACGGTTTCTTTTCACAAAGATGGCCTCCTTTACTCCTCTCTCAAACCATTGTTCCTCTCTATCAAGGATGTGAACATCTTCATCCCTGAAAGAGTGACCGCTGGCCTGGAGATGAGTGTAGACTGCAGAGTCCTGACCTGATGATGTTGATCTTCTGTGCTGGGCCATCCTTTTGGCCAGTGGCTGTTTAGTTTCCCCGATATAAGACTGATCACAGCCCTCCTGACACTGAACAGCATACACAATATTACTCTGTTTGTGCCGGGGGACTGGATCTTTGGGATGAACCAGTCTTTGCCGTAATGTATTTTGGGGTTTAAAAGCCACTGGGACGTTGTGTTTAGAGAATAAACGTCTCAATGTCTCTGAAACTCCCGCAACATACGGAATGACCACTGGTCTGGGTCTGGGTTCCTTCTTTTCACCTGATGGCTGGCTGGAGTCCTGTTTGGGTTTCTTCTCTGCTTTCAGGAAGGCCCAGTTAGGATATCCACTCTCTAGGCTCTAGAGAAATGTGCAGACAGAGCAGACAGCGTCCCCACCAACTTAGGAGCCAGACAGAAGTAGAAATCACACACAAAACAGGCTCTAGGGAAATGTGGATATCCTAACTGGGCCTTCCTGAAAGCAGAGAAGAAACCCAAACAGGACTCCAGCCAGCCATCAGGTGAAAAGAAGGAACCCAGACCCAGACCAGTGGTCATTCCGTATGTTGCGGGAGTTTCAGAGACATTGAGACGTTTATTCTCTAAACACAACGTCCCAGTGGCTTTTAAACCCCAAAATACATTACGGCAAAGACTGGTTCATCCCAAAGATCCAGTCCCCCGGCACAAACAGAGTAATATTGTGTATGCTGTTCAGTGTCAGGAGGGCTGTGATCAGTCTTACATTGGGGAAACTAAACAGCCACTGGCCAAAAGGATGGCCCAGCACAGAAGATCAACATCATCAGGTCAGGACTCTGCGGTCTACACTCATCTCCAGGCCAGCGGTCACTCTTTCAGGGATGAAGATGTTCACATCCTTGATAGAGAGGAACGATGGTTTGAGAGAGGAGTAAAGGAGGCCATCTTTGTGAAAAGAAACCGTCCATCATTAAACAGGGGTGGAGGCCTCCGGGTTCAACTGTCTCCCTCTTACAATGCTGTTATTGCTAGTATCACTCAGCCCTCTGTGAATAGCAAACAACCATCAGGGTGCTAATGATCCATTGTTAGGCTGATGGCCCTCCTTGATCATGTGAGCAACTGGTTTCAGGCTGTCATCAGCCAACTGGTTGTGCAACACTGTGAGAGGGTGCTATTTATAACCCCGGAATTACACTATATGCGTTACGGCTCCGCCCCGCTCCGGTCCGACCTCCGCAGCAAATACGCACCCATTATAATCAATGACAGAATTTACACTGGCTCCGCACGGCGGCGGCGAGCTGCGGAGAGCGGACGGCAGTCCGTCAAAATTAGAAATTTTTCTATTTCTGCCGGATGACGGAGCTGTGCCGGAGTCAACTTTTGAAGATTACGTCGCACCAACAGGAAAAGGAACGAGCACAACTTCCGTATTTACAAAATAAAATCACCACGGGCGGACTAATCCTAGCTCTATACGGATTTATTTGTACAAAAATGCTGTCAAACTATCATTTATGACTATTCTATGACTAAACTATTATATTTATGACTATGACTACACCTAATAACGCAATACAAAAATAAATAAATAAAAAAGTATTTTATTCTGAAATGTAAACATCACTTCCTGTTGCTCAAACCATGTAGCTCATTTACGAGAGAAGATCAAGGCAGCAGTCTCTCTACAGTTGTTCTCCTTCTTCCACCGAATGAATTGTTTTGTTCTGACTTACTTATTTATCACTTGATTTATCGCGCGATCTCGCACGTGTCTTGGAGCGGCGCATCCAGGCGGACCTGAGCGGAGGCAGTGGGAATTGGACTCGTTCAGCTGCGACCTGCGGACCGGAGCGGGGCGGAGCCGCGTGCAGTGTAATTCCGGGGTAAGACTGAGCTGAATACAGCAACTCAGACTGAGGAAGTCTTTCGGACGAAAGACGAAACGTTTTCTGCATTTTTTTTGCTTTGTTTTGTTTTGTTTTTTGAATGTCCAGAGGACCAGACTTAGCTTTTTTAGAAGCACAAATAAGCGACTCAATGTCCGCGAGAAGCCCAAAAAACCGCCACAAGCGGCTGATCAAATTTGAAAGCTACTCCAGGGAAAAACGAGCCCAATGCCGCTTGAAATAAGCGGACTTGGCAACTATGCTCCCATACTAAAACACAGTGCCGCTGGGTCCTAGAGGCAGCCGGTTTGAGTAGGACAACATAGGAACTGACTAAAACACAGCACGTCTAGCGGACAACATAGGAACTGCATATTTTTAAGAAAATAGCGTTTATTCTTTTTTTATAATTCAGATTTATCCGTGGGCCGACTAAAACCCCCTGGCAGGCCGGATGCGGCCCCCGGGCCGCATATTTGACACCCCTGTCCTAGGTCATTGCTGATGTCTTTCCATCTTGGCATTGGGTTAACACACCTGTAGGCTCCAGATCCGAGGCGGTCCTTCTTAAGAGGATGAGTTCATCAGCAGCTGATCCTGAACCTCTGAGGATCTGTGAAAGCAGCAGCTGGCACCATTTTAGCTCGTTGGACCCAGAGTTCTGTGTTTCTGTTCCCTTCAGGTCGAGTTGAATCATTTTAGAACCTGACAAAGACTTTTGTGTGAACACTGACTCAGAACCATTGTTCTCTTGTCACGTTCAGCTCATTCAGCTGATGGGTACTGAGACATTTCTTAATATTTTCCTAAAATGTACAAATACTTGCAGTACAGTTATGATGGGATCTCTTTCACAAATGTTCTCTTTAAAAGCAGCTTCAGCTGCTGACTCTGATTTTACTTCTTAAGCAACATTTAACTTTTTTTTATTAAATTTATTCATTTCAAATAAAATAAAAAAACACAAGAAAATGATTTACAAAACCACATTATAAAACAAAACAATACATGAAATGAAAGGAGGCAGAAGAAGAAAAAATCTTATTATATCTGCCCCTTCAAACAAAATTAATTCAAACAATCAATTGTAATAGCAATCGCATATAAAAAATATAAGATAATAAATGATTTCTCACACAATACCATATATAGTAATTTGCATATGAACCAATTTATGAATATTTGTTCAGAAATTTTGTTTTAATCATTTTCTTAAATATAGATATTGACTTAGCAATTTTAATATCAAGTTCCAAACAATTCCACAGTCCTATTCCTTGTAAAGTTCTGTATTGTGGCATAACAAAAATATCTGTTCCCTTGAGATTGTAAGTACTAGTCCTTTTTACAAAAAGTGTTTGGATATTTGAGGGTAATGTGAAATTCTGAGCTTTGTACAATAATAAAAGAATATTATAGTCAACCAAATCATAAAACTTCAGCTATTTCAATTTGTAAAACAAAACATTTGATGGATGGCAGTAATGTTTTCTTGTAATAATTCTTATGGCTCTCTTCTGTAAAATAAAGATAGGCTTAGTTACAGTTTTGCACGCTGTACCTCAAACATCTTTTAACACTTTTAAATACCAAACTGCAACTTTTCTCTTTTGGCTATCGTTTAGCTACTTTTAGGCTTCCTGTAGGCTACAGTTTCCATACCTATTCTAGCATTCACTTAGCGTTTTGTAAACTAAAAGCCAAATATAGAAAAACATTTAGCTTTTAATTTTTTTTATTACCTTTACTTTGGTTTTTACTGTATTTTGTGTTTTTGAAGCCTTTAGCTGCTGTTAGCGTTCAGCTAGCCTTTAGCTAATATTAGGTCCTAGCTAGTGTTTTTCTACTTTTAGTGATCTTTTTGCTGCTTTGGGCGGCCATGGCTGAGTGGTTAGAGCAGTCGTCCTCCAATACGAGAGTTGGGGGTTCGATTCAACCAGCAGTCACATGCCGAAATGACCCTGGGCAAGACACTGAACCCGTCATTGCCTCCGATGTGTGTCCCATCGGTGTATGAATGTGATAAAGCTCTGATTATTCTTTGTAGATATGCTGGTGAAGATTCTCAGTCGTCCAGGACATGATAAATCAAAAAAGGCGTTCAATACAAGATCAACTGGACTTTATTTGTAACAGAAGACGTTTCGCTCATCATCCGATAAGCTTTCTCAATT
>JBBPBX010020973.1:8235-23357 GCA_038048925.1 Garcialebias charrua | reverse complement strand
AAAGTTCAGGATAAACTTTATGTTACATTTCATATGTTGAAAAGAGTAGCTTTAAAATTGATCCAGAAAACAGGACAGATAACAAAAATCAGTAAACTGTGATGAACAGAGTTCACACGAGTCTTTACTCCTGGAAAAAAAAGGACACCTGGGTGCCAAATATCTTGGATTTGTCTTTGCAGAAGTCCAATCTGCAACTTGCATCAGTGCACTGCATATTTTTTATTGTTTAGGTTCATCAGATTTGTTTGTATGTTTGAAAAAACATTTGTTAGAATAAGAACCTCTTCAACACGGTGAACTCATGATTCAGTTTCAGCTCTGCCTGTTTTTTGTTTATTTTATATAGTAATAATTTGATGGGTCTGGTATCCTTAAATGTGTTCTTTTTGCTGATGATACCACTTTCTTTTCTTTGGGTAATGACTTGGAATGGATGTTTGAGTTGATGAAGATGGAGTTTGTTAAAATAAAAACTTGGTTTAATTTAAATAAGTTATCATTGAACATTGATAAAACAAATTACATGATTTTTAGTTTAAAAAAACTACTGTTGTTCCTTTCAAAATTGATGGTGTTGAAATATGTAAAGTAAGTGAAATGAAGTTTTTGGGTGTAATCATTGACGATAAACTGTCATGGAAACAGCATATAAATTATGTAAAAACTAAAATATCTAAATCCACTGCACTATACAAAGAAAAGGATTTATTGAATGATAAAGCCTTGTATTTGCTGTATAATACAATTATAGTACCACATTTAATGTATTGTGTTGATGTCTGGGGAACAGCGTGCAAAATTATAATAAAGCCTATTTTTACTTTACAGAAAAAAAAGAGCTATAAGAATTATAACAGGAATGCATTACTGTCATCCATCAAGTATTTTATTTTGTAAATTGAAACTACTGAAGTTTTATGATCTGGTGGATTATAATGTTTTTTATTAATGTATAAAGCACAGAATTACACACTACCTTCAAATATTCAAAAGCATTTTGTAAAAAGGAAAAGTTGTTATAATCTTAAGGGAACAGACATTTTTGTTAAACCACAGTATAGAACTAGTTTAAAGGGTCGGTCTACTTTAATACATGGAATAGGTCTATGGAATAGTCTGGAAAATGATGTTAAAAAAGCTAAGTCAATGTCTATATTTAAGAAAATGTTTAAGAGTAAATTCTTGAAAAGATATAGTCAGAGTCAGAGAGTCTTTATTGTCATTTGCACCACATGTAGTACATGTTATGAAATGAGATTATGTACACAGGGTCCCAGTTACATCAACAACAAAATATATATAAATGGTAAATATTAAATGTACTATAAATCGGTAAATTGTTATGAGTTATTTACTTGGTTCATGGATAATCATTGTTTAAATTGATTGTTTGAATTGATTTTGTTTTAAGAAAGGGCAGATATTATAAGATGTTTTTCTTCTTCTGCTTCCTTTCATTTTAAATCTGTTTTTGTTTTCATATGGTTTGTAAATTGTTTCTTTAGTGTTTTAAATTTGAAATTAATAAAAAATTTAAATAAATAAAAAATAGTGAGACTGGTTGATTCACCATGAGAAGGTGCTATTTATAAGACTGAGTTTAATGCAGCTCCTCAGACTGACAGTCTTTTGGATGAAAGACGAAACGTTTCACAGGCATTTTATTTTTTATTTTCCACCGTACACGTCGCACCACCTTATAAGTCGCATCAGTCCAAATATGTCTAGGAAAATACCATAAATACTGTACATTGTTATGCATCACCGCTGACAACCCGGAAATGTGGGCCGGTGTTGTGGCAAAAAAAAATCGATTAGTTGCCAAATGATGGCCGCTGGAGCGTGCACAGGAGGACTTTAACAAGAATTTAACAAGATTAACACTTACAATTTTTTGCTTGCTCGACATTATAGTAAAGGTGTGTCTCAGTTGAACTTTTACTTAATAAATGCACTTCAGTGGTTAAATCAGCTGCATTTTGCCGGGGCGGCGCAACAAAATGAAGCTGATTTGATGGTTGCTCCAAGTGTGCTGGAGGAAGATGGTAGACTATGGCAAGCCGATTGTGTCATTAATAGCCACTTTAATCTATTACCTGACACAACGGCATGCCATACACAAGTGCCATCTAGTGGCTGAAAATGGTAGTGTTCAATATTTTCAGTCAGAATGAATGAAAACAGCCAATTCTCAGCCAAAAATTGGTTTATAAATGTCCATCAATGATCTTTTACCCGCTTCTTCCATTTTGCATCACGGGGGGTCGCCGGTGTCCATGTCCAGCAATCACTGTGCGAGGGGCGGGGTACACCCTGGACAAGTCTCCAGTCCATCACAGGGCCACATAGAGACAAACGAGACAAACAACCATGTACTCTCTCACTCACACCTAGAGACAATTTAGAGTTACCAATCAGCCTAACCTGCAAGTTTTTTGGTCTGTGGGAGGAAACCGGAGTATCCGGAGAAAACCCATGCATGCGCGGAGAAAACATGCAAACTCCACCCAGAAAGACCCCCCCCGGACCAGGATTTGAACCAGGGACCTGCTCGCTGAGAAGCAGCAGCTCACCAGTTGCGCCACCATGCGCCCATGGTTTATAAACACGGGGGGAACACACAAATAAGTCGCTTCGGTGTATAAGTCGCAGGGCGTGCAAATTGTGCAAAAAACCTGCAACTTATAGGCCGAAAAAATGGGTTATTTAATTTTTTAAAATCCGTCCAGAGGTCCTGACTTAACTTTGATAAAAGCCTTGAAAGTCCACCAGTTGGAAAAAAAAGTTTCAGCTGTTCTTTGAGAAGACATCATTTAATGTTAGTCCCGAAGTGGGACAGAGTTCAGAGAGCTGAGTGCTCAAACAGGATGACTGTGGACTGGCTGGAGAGCCTGGAGGGTCTGAAAGACCCGATCCGAGAGTAGACATCTGTGTCCGAGCAGGCCCCCCAGGACAGATGGGGGCTGGGCAGGGTGCTGTGGATCACAGGCAGAGACAGGACACGAGGTGTCTGAGGGACAGAAGGTGGACATTGGACAGGTGGAGTTGGAGGCAGCGGAAGTGTGGGTGCGGGGTGTGCAGGAGGGGCAATGACAGTCTGTGTCCCTGCAATGACGGGCTGGACCAGAGGAGGAGGAGCTTCAGGGACCGCCCCGTTCTTGGTGGGCGGGTCCTGATGCACTGTGGGCTGGAGGAGCCTGTAGGTGGCGCTGTGACAGAAGCTGCTGTATTCCAACGCGTGTCTCGCCCGGGCCAAACTGAGCCTGCAAGACACAAATGTGGGGAAAGTTGAGTCGGACTACATTCAACCTTTATTTATTCAGGTTAGTCTCATTGAGTCAGGACTCATTTTCAAGAGACTTGATTTTATACTACCTGTTTGCCTTTATGGTTTCTTCTGTGTTGTTTGCTTTAAAAGTACTTCTACTCTGTGCTATTTTAGTAAGTAAGTAAGTAAGTAAACTTTATAGCACCTTTCACAGATATAAAATCACAAAGTGCTTTACAAAAGGAAATACACATAATAAAATCACAATAAAATCATAAACTCTTAAAACATGCTGTACAAAAAGGTTACACATGATAAACTCTAAAATCTATAAGCATAATTAACCATTAAGCCATTTTACATTTTAACCAATGCATAGCAAAATGTTGGGCTTTGTTTGAATCAATGCTCCATGACTTTTAGTTTTTGTAAATTTAATAATAAAAAACATTTAACTTTACAAACATTTTCAAAATTGAAATATTCAACAATCTCTTAAATTCTAAAACACTCTTCTCTTTGAAATCTCCTTCAGCCTTCTAGCTTTTTTTTAAAACATTTTTTAGCTTTTCTTACAGCTTTTAGCTCTAATGACTAATTTTAGCTCTTGACATATTTTGTTTGCTCGTTTTAGGTTTTAGCTACTGTTTCACTAGTTTTAGCTTTTGATTAAAATATTGATTATTTACTCAGTGAGCTATAGTTTTGCAGATTTTAGATTTTAGCAGCAGATTGGCTAATTTTTAGCCTGGTTAAAACCAGACCCTTGTCCTTCACTTCGCTTCGGACTAGGGTCTGGACTTTCTCCATTGAGAAACGATTCTTGCTGGAGGCGTGGCCTCTGCCTGAGGAACAAAACCATTGGATCTTAG
Source organism: Garcialebias charrua (assembly GCA_038048925.1). Classification (NCBI taxonomy): domain Eukaryota; kingdom Metazoa; phylum Chordata; class Actinopteri; order Cyprinodontiformes; family Rivulidae; genus Garcialebias; species Garcialebias charrua. Next base: position 19,214 of record JBBPBX010020973.1, on the reverse strand, counting down.
AAAAATTTTGAACAGGGAAAGCTTTCTGCTCCCTCCCCCTCAGAGCTCTGCCGAACTTGACATCTGCTCCGCCTCCTGCTGAATTTTCTCTCGCTGCCTGCATATTCTGTGTTTATAACGTTTGAAAAAAATTAAATAAAACCATGTAGCGCTGGTCCAGAAGACCAGAAAATATGCAGGGACTCGGGCAGCAACGTAAAACCCTATTTTAATTCTCTCGTGACAACCTCAGTCATTTCCTTATTCTTTGCACTGCAGCGGAGAGAGAGGAGGAGGGAGCGATCACTTGACTTTTGGCAAAAAAACAAAATAAAACTCCAGATAAGAGATTAAGAAGGGGAATTTAACACATTTGTGTCAAATATAAAACAGTCCTGCATCGCTTTGCATCGCTTTGAATGAGAACATGTGAATGCTCGCTGGCTGCGCGCTGGGACAGGTGGGGCTCAGCGGAGAGGAGGAGGAGGAGGAGGGAGGAGGGAGCGATCACTTGACTTTTGGCAAAAAAACAAAGGCTGTTTCTCAATAGACCTTTTACCAGTTGACGTCATCGCGCATGCGCACTCGTATTTTTCCAGAATTTTCCGGAAGTCGGGGGTAATAATACTACTCTGGTCGCGGTGGTGATCCTAGCTCCGTACGGTGGTGATCCGTGGATGGTGGTGATCCAAGCTCCGTGGATTACGTTCCTACATTACATCTTGGATATGGGAAACAGACAAAACAGAACAACCTCCCGCAGCAGAATGCTACTGGACAGTTGCTAAGCTAGCAGCTAGCTAGGTCTACTACGAGACCTCGCTGTTCCTCAGTCCACTGCCTGTGTTGAAGTTTCAACCTGTTTCAACCTGCGACATGCAAAGAGATTCTTCCTTCAACCCCCCTGAAGAAATAACAGGTGAATAAAATAGCATAAAACATGCAGCTGTATAAGAATGAACAGACCACTGCACTGTTAGCTGTCATCATTTGAACTCTTTCTGCGTTGAAAAAATATACAGTAGTAGTTTCCACAAGACAAACATGTTTTATTAACATTATTTGAGGTCTGACTTTAAAAACATTTCAGCCATTTCTCTGTTTCTGTAAGTCATTCGCACAGTTTTGCTGGGAGCATCGGTGAAATGCTGTCACAGAAAAAAAAAGCAATCCTGTCATCAATGTGTATAAGCATACAGTTTACAGTAACTATACACAAGACTGTTTTGTTTATTGTCAAACATGAATAAATACTTTGTTTTACAGCAGCAACTGTCCACCAACTCCTTGCTGACAAAGGGTTTGATGTCAAGTCAGAGGTGGAAAAAGAGAAGTTAGTCTGTTCAACCCCCCTGAAGAAATAACAGGTGAATAAAATAGCATAAAACATGCAGCTGTATAAGAATGAACAGACCACTGCACTGTTAGCTGTCATCATTTGAACTCTTTCTGCGTTGAAAAAATATACAGTAGTAGTTTCCACAAGACAAACATGTTTTATTAACATTATTTGAGGTCTGACTTTAAAAACATTTCAGCCATTTCTCTGTTTCTGTAAGTCATTCGCACAGTTTTGCTGGGAGCATCTGTGAAATGCTGTCACAGAAAAAAAAAGCAATCCTGTCATCAATGTGTATAAGCATACAGTTTAACTATACACAAGACTGTTTTGTTTATTGTCAAATATGAATTAATACTTTTTGTTTTACAGCAGCAACTGGCCAACAACTCCTTGCTGACAAAGGGTTTGATGTCAAGTCAGAGGTTGAAAAAGGGAAGCTAGTCTGTTCAACCCCCCTGAAGAAATAACAGGTGAATAAAATAGCATCAAACACTGTGCACAGTTTTGCTGGGAGCATCGGTGTACGGTGGCCCTGAGGTGCAAAACACATTAACAAATAAGTGTTTAGCCTTATTTGTTAATGTGTTTTGCACCTCAGGGCCACCGTAGGAGTGTTGTGACCTTTTTTAGCAGTAAGTGCAATAAAGTAAAAATATCTTTGTAAGTACAGGTGTTTACAGCAGCGTCTAACTGGCCCGGCGGTGCACAAAGATTCGCTTGCCCGCTGGGCCGACACGCATTTATGGACCTGTCAGGCCTGTCATGATCCAAATATATGTATTTTAAATAAATTATGTCGACCGTGACATCACATTTGTTGAAGTTTTTGAAGGACATCACGCTAATCCAATGAAAACTCACAGCACTCCTCAGCTGGCTCAGTCATTCCCTCCCCAATTTGACCAAATTTATATACTGTATTCAAATCCATGTTTATTACAGTAATTGATTAATGAGATAGTCCACACATCCCAAAACACATTGATTGTAGTACATTAAATTTAGAAATGAACACACCAACCTTTAAAAATAAAGAAACTGTGCTCTAATTTGACTTTTAGTGAAGTGGAACTTTTGTTTAGTTAAATTTTTTAATCTGTTAATATACAAATGCTGTTTTAGTGTGCTGGTGAAGATTCTCAGTCGTCCAGGACATGATAAAATCAGAACAAGCGCTCAATGCAAAAACAACTGGACTTTATTTGTTGCAGAAAGGGTGAAACGTTTTCTGCAACAAATAAAGTCCAGTTGTTTTTGTATTGAGCACTTGTTCTGATCTTCTGGTATGTGTTGTTTCTGTTTGTGACTTATATAAATAATGTGTGTGCTTGTGAGACATTTAAAGATGTTTTGAACTTCTGGCAGGTCTCTCTGATGGCGTGGAGATTGAACAGGGGTCGCGGTCGTCAGCTACTTCATCTGCCGGAGAGTCTGGATCGAGAAACCACAGCCAGGGCTTTGAGCATATCTTAAAAGGAAAAAAACAAGGAGTTTTAAAATCTAGACAAAATAAAGGAATTAAAGAAACATACAGATAAGCGTTATTGGTTTTTAATGTTTACTACTACAACCTGCAATAGGTCAAGAATGGCTCCACGCTCAAAATGTCCTTGTGAAGACCAGCCAGCAGTGATGGTGGGCTCATTCCGGTCATCAGGATGTCGTGGGTCAAAACACAGTCTGTTCAGCGTTCTCCTGGAAAACTTCTCAACATAGATGTCATGCCTTAAATGACACCAACATGAAAAATGTGGTTGATATCTAACACATATTAGCAAATCTATTTGTAGAAGTGTTTTTTAAAAAATGTCAAAAAACTATTCCAGATCTTACCATTGTAGAAAACATTTAAAACCGTACATATGTGATTGCATTTATTATCTAGTGCCACTAGAAAACAACAATAATTAACACAATACAATAAACTACAATTGTACAATGTTGAATAGTTTTTTGACTGGGATAAGACAAGATAAGTGATATTGTATTATTCCAATTGTTGGTGAAGTTTCACTGAAAGTCACCTTTCTGGGTATTTGTGTTATAAGCGTAATATGAAATGTCTTCAGGAACACTGATTAAACTCACTTTAAAACTTGCAGCTCATCCAAGTAGCAGGTGCAGTTCGTTTTTGGGCTGGTCTCTTCCATGTACAAGGTAACTGGGTGCAGGTTGGTGTATTTCCAACATGGTTGCAGCCACATCCTCTGCAAAAACAATCACAAACACAATATACAACTATTGTATGTGTCATTATGGAATTCACATGCAAAATATATTGTTTGTAATATATTTAAGATTTTCACACATGTTACGTCTAAAGTGTAAGCTGTATAAACAGCATAAGTGCATTAGTAAATCAAAGATAATTAAATTTCCCTAGGAAAGCTATCACTTGGGATAGTTATTATTTTTCACATCACAACATCACCAATTGCCTCAGGTTGTATTTAAGACATAGTTTACAGAAATCAAATAAGAAATAAGGACGCTGTGAACATTTGTGTGACTCAAACGTCATGTTTTTGTTTACATACTGTGCTTATACTGACGGCTCATTATGAAGACATGGCGCTAGTTATAGCAGCTAACAGAAGATGTTGAACCTGTAACAATAACCAAACCAGTCTAAATATCAGAAGTATTGGTGTGAGAAATTTAAAACATTTATTTCTGACGCTTGGATAATACAGGTTGTTGACAACTACACACAACGGCTCACCCTGCTGGACATCCGCAAAAAGCCTGAAGGATTTCCCCAATTTCCATCAGCGCACACAGTCACCTCCTCTCGTATCTGCGGCACAATGTTCAGGCATTTTGACCAGTGGTTGTCCACTATTTTAAGAAATCAAGCTTCTAAATTACAACTCTCTATCATTACGAAGCTCCTCGGCTCCTTCCTAACCCCCGGCATCCGGTTTCGGCTTTTTGCCGTCCAATCAGAACGCTCGTTTCTGCCGAGCTTTGCGTGATGACGTCAACTGGTAAAAGGTCTATTCAGGGGCTGGGTCCTCATGAGTGCGCATTTGTCGGCCGCATACGTCATTGCCCCGCGCGGAGGACTGTCCCAATTCGAAGACTCCTCCTCATGCGGCCGAGGAATGCGGCCTACTTCCTGCCGAAATCGAAGGATGCATTCGTGGAACCTTCAAGACGGAGGCTATCCCATAATTCATAGCGCCAGCAGAGATTTCGCGGGGGGGTGGGACTTTCTGCGTGCAGGGTCTGCTGCGTGTTATCCAATAAAAGACAAACGTAAAACAAGTTTTAACCGTACCGAGTGAGATTCGAACCAGCTTCGAGAAAAGTATCTCTGCACCAATCGAGGGATGTTTAACTAGTTGAGCTACTGAACAAGTTGCTTTTAGTAGGTCTGCTGGTGAAGATTCTCAGTCGTCCAGGACATGATGAAATCAAAAAAGGCGTTCAATACAGGATCAACTGGACTTTATTTGTTGCAGAAAACGTTTCAACTTCTGTCCAGAAGTCTTTTTCAATTCTGAATGGAAGCTGTGAGAACGAGAAGTTTAAGCCTGTATAAAACTTCTCGTTCTCACAGCTTCCATTCAGAATTGAAAAAGACTTCTGGACAGAAGTCGAAACGTTTTCTGCAACAAATAAAGTCCAGTTGATCCTGTATTGAACGCCTTTTTTGACTTTTAGTAGGTCCACTCTGGGTTTTAACAGATTGCCCCTTGTTCTTAACAAACAGTAAACTCAGAACACTATACAGTATATACGTGTACAGTATTCAGCTTAGTAATATATTTTAGCTGCATCCCTTCTCTTTCCACACACACCGCACACATGCGCACACAAGAACTTCCCACCCACTTCAAGAGAACGCCCCACCCACTTCAAGGCCGGCAAACCTGAAGGCTAGACCGTCCCATTTCAGCAGTTTCGTCAAGCCCACCCGGTCTTGTGAGTGCGTGGCCTACTCGGCCCAGCTAGGCTGGGTCCTCATGAGGATGCAGCCCCTGAATTGAGACACAGCCTGTGTCTTTGACCAGAGGGTCTCGCAGTAAAATCACACAACACAGCGTTCTGTTCACAGATCAGAGGGCAGGTTTCTCTAAAGCTGACCAACGCTTACTTTAACTTTCGACGGAAAAAAAAAAACTTTCGATGGAACACGGCGTTTTGCACATGCGTCCAAATACGGCAAGCCGGCCATAGTTAGCTTGTAGCTTCGGTACTTAGCTTTCGAAGAAAATACTTTTTAACACCACTCACGCGCACTTTTCAACAAAGAAAAGTAATGATTAAATCCTACAGCTCTGATTTTACATCAGACACAGCATTACTGCGATTAGCCGGTAGAAGACAGATCTCTATCGTAGGCTAAATGTCTATCGTTATAACGTGTACTGTATATATTGGGCATTCCTATTGGTACCACATATACTTTTCAAGTTATGCTCATAACTTCCACAGATGGACGAACAGACAGAGGGTATTTCCAATTCCAATCTCTTCGCTCGGGGGACAAAAACATCAACAGCTGGGTATGAAGTGGATGTATGATTTAGAGGAAGAAGAAACTGACCGGTACATTCATCTACGTTTGGATGATTTATTAATCAGGGGCCACAAGGACAGAAAAACTCATTGGTGAGAAGAAGAAAAAAGCTCAAAGCCCCAGTTTGAGCAGACAGTTGACCAATCAGTTCTTTTTTTTTTTTTACGTGATAGTGACCTTTGAGTGGGACGTTGTGATGCAGCTGAACCAAAAATAAAGTAGACGGTTTGCCTACGCTCATGTGGGAAGCATGAACACAACCATGTTTCCAGCCTTAGACTGACTTGTAAAACTCTAAACTGATCGGCCAAGCTGAGATGGCTCTGTCAGCTGCAGGTAAGACACTAACTGCTCAAATGCGTATCCAAAAATCTAAATCTTCCTGGAATATCTTACAAAAAGATCTGAAGCTCTCGGCCCTGACCTCTCTGGATGGTTTTCAGAATCTGTTGGAATCCTGGCAAAAACCAATGCAGATATGTTCCTGTCTTTGATTTTTTTTTTGTACATCTACCTTATAATGTTTTTGCTACTTTTTGCTACTTTTTCTTTTCTTTTGTTTATTGTTTAATGTATTTGTATCATTGATGTTCATCATTCTTTAGTTTGTAGCAGGTCGCTTTCGTAAATGAGCCCTCGAGGCTCAATAAGATTTACCTGACTAAATAAAGGTTGAATGAAAAAATATTCCTTAAAGCTTTGGAAAAACTGCACATGAATAAATAAAGTGGTCAGTCCCTGGTTTTACTCCTGGCAAGAGCTCAGGTCCTCGGTGCTGCTGTGTAACCTGAGAGCTCCTGAGCTGCCAATCAGCAGCACAACAAAGTGGCATTGAGGAGCAGCAGCTCAGACACGCTAGGAGGAGAACAATGGAGGTGCAGCCCACCACAGCTTCTCCCCCTCCCCCTGACAGATCCAGCCATCGGTGGAGCCTCACCTGACAGGAGCCGTTTTATTCCTCTGAAGTTCAAACTCAAAGCAAAGTCTGCATAAATGATTTTCATATACTGTAAACCGTCTTGCAAGGCTGAAATCTTTTTGGACTGATGACGATCAACGATTAGATGAGTTTAGAAGAGTCCCAAAGAGCCAAGCAGGTACATTTAGAGTCAGAGTCAGAGTCAGAGAGTCTTTATTGTCATTTGCACCGGATGTGGTACATGAGATGAAAAACGAGATTATGTACACGAGGTCCCAGTTACATCCAACAACAAATGAAAGAGAAAAACAGTAATAACATCTAGAACTAACTAAGAAAAACATCAACTAGTAATACACTAAGCCTAATATAGTGGGAATAAACAGCAGCATTTAGGAACTAATCAACGTTTTTGTCACATAGATTTTAATCTTAAAAACATTGCACACATTTTAGTAAAATGTTCTGTGAAAACAGCAGCCGCTTGTTTTCCAGTTTTATGAATTTGAACATTTTTAAAGCCTTTTTAACAAACCATGAGGACAAAATGTTAGTTTTCCTCTTTAGTGTTTCCTAAGCTGGCTGCTTGAGCTGTTTAAAAGGAGTTTGTGAATAAATGATCCACGACAAACACGCGAGAAGCCGCTTCTATCCACAGTATTCCTACGTCCCATGATGCTTTGCGCGAAATGTGCACACGACTTCCGGTTGACCGGAAACACCGTTTGTTTACATGCGAGTAATACAGTTGAAGACAGTCCAAACTTTGTTGTTTTAGTTCATTAAAAATGTGGGAACACCACTCGTTTTGTTAAAAGAGGAGGGACAAATAAAAAGAAATTACAGATGTTACCTGATCGCGCAGACATAATTTAAAAATAACGCGTTTGCTCCGGCCTCTCGGCTAAGGTTTATTAGCAGCTATCTCGGCTAAAGATACCAGTCGCGTCTGAGATCTATCGTTTTAAGACAGTAAATCTTCCAAAACTCTCATTAATAAACCCTCCCCGACTAAAAAGATGTTACCTGATCGCGCAGACATAATTTAAAAATACATAAATAGCGAACGCGTTTGCTCCGGCCTCTCGGCTAAGGTTTGTTAGCAGCTATCTCGGCTAAAGATACCGGTCGCGTCTGAGATCTATCGTTTTAAGACAGTAAATCTTCCAAAACTCTCATTAATAAACCCTCCCCGAATAAAAAGATGTTACCTGATCGCGCAGACATAATTTAAAACTACATAAATAGCGAACGCGTTTGCTCCGGCCTCTCGGCTAAGGTTTATTAGCAGCTATCTCGGCTAAAAATACCGGTCGCGCCTGACATATATCATTTTAAGACAGTAAATCATCCAAAACTCTCATTAATAAACCCTCCCTGAATAAAAAGAAATTACAGATGTTACCTGATCGCGCAGACACAGCCATAGAGAAGGATGCAGGAACACTCTTTCTTTGTTTTGGGTCCGTGTTGAAAACACTGTTGTTTTAGCCAAAGATTTAGCTTGGTCCGGTTGTTGGTGCAGCCGCGAACAGCACAGCAGGTACCTGAACCCCGGTAGGACATTTCAGTAAACGTTCCGTTTAAACAAAAGCTGTGTTTGCTCCGATAAAATGAATGAAAATAACTTTCAAAAACACCCGCGATCCATACTCCACCTATGGAATACAGGCACTTCCGGTGTCGGACAGGAAGTACAATGCACATTCGCTTCTACAGTGACACCCCCAAGAATACTGTGGATACAGGTGGTCCTCGGGTTACGACTGTCTCGAGTTATGACGTTTCGTGTTTACGACGCATCTCCCATTTACTATGAAAAGCCTTATTTCGAGTTAAGCAGTTTACATCATAAATGTTGTGACGCAGCGGCGGAAAATATTGTACTGTACGCGGTGCAGCGGCGGAGGAATACTGTACTGTACTGTGAACGCGGTTTACGTCGTAAACGGAATACAGCGGATGGACCAAGGTGGACGGTGGTTTTACGTCGTAAACGGAATACGGAATATGGCAGATGGACCGAGGTGGACGGTGGTTTTATGTCGTAAACGGATTACGGAATACGGCGGATGAACCGAGGTGGACGGCGCGCGGTTTTACGTCATAAACGGAATACGGCAGATGGACCGAGGTGGACGGCTGTTTTACATCGTAAACGAATATGGAATACGGCAGATGGACCGAGGTGGACGGCTGTTTCACGTCGTAAACGGATTACGGAATACAGCGGATGGACCGAGGTGGACGGTGGTTTTACGTCGTAAACGGAATACGGAATGAGGTGGATGGACCGAGGTGGACGGCTGCTTTACGTCGTAAACGGAATACGGAATATGGCAGATGGACCGAGGTGGACGGCGGTTTTATGTCGTAAACGGATTACGGAATACGGCGGATGAACCGAGGTGGACGGCGCGCGGTTTTACGTCATAAACGGAATACGGAATACGGCAGATGGACCGAGGTGGACGGCTGTTTTACATCGTAAACGAATATGGAATACGGCAGATGGACCGAGGTGGACGGCTGTTTCACGTCGTAAACGGATTACGGAATACAGCGGATGAACCGAGGTGGACGGCGGTTTTACGTCGTAAGCGAATACGGAATACAGCGGATGAACCGAGGTGGACGGCGGTTTTACGTCGTAAACGGAATACGGAACACGACGGATGGACCAAGGTGGACGGCGGTTTTACGTCGTAAAAGAATATGGCAGATGGACCGAGGTGGACGACGGTTTTATGTCATAAACGGATTACGGAATACGGCGGATGAACCGAGGTGGAGGGCGGTTTTATGTCATAAACGGAATACGGAATACGGCGGCTGGACCGAGGTGGACGGCGGTTTTATATCGTAAGCGGATTACGGAATCCAGCGGATGAACCGAGGTAGACGGCGGTTTTACATCATAAACGGAATACGGAATACTGCGGATGGACCGAGGTGGACGGCGGTTTTACATCGTAAACGGAATACGGAATACTGCGGATGGACCGAGGTTGACGGCGTCACCAGCATCCCAGTAGGCCATTAACTCTTTTTGCCCTTCATTATGGCTCCCAAACGTCTGTGTTTATTGATAATTATGTAGGGTATTGTGTTAGGATAGGCTAAGTGCTTGGTAATACAGTACTGTACATGTTGCAGTACGTATGTTCTGACACATCGAAAATCGGTTTACGACGCCGCGTAGGAACAGATCTATGTCGTAAGTCAAGGACTACCTGTAGTTCGCTCTACCATGAGATGAATGGAGAACCCATAAAAATACAAATTAAATCCAAAATGGAGGCTTCTTCAGGCAAAACATGACTGAAGATTAAACATTAGTAATCAATCACCGAGGCAAAGTGAGCAATGGGGAGAAGAACGAGATTTTAAAAAATATAACTTATCAATAAACTAATCAAAAGGAGGAGGCAGAGGAAGTGCAGAAGGAAAGTGACGATTACCTGGAAAACAGGTGTGAAATAAACGGAAAGCAAAACTATTTCCAGTGTAACAGTTGGGTAAAATTAAAGATTTCAAAGTAAAACAGGAAGCAAAAAGAGCCTAGAATGGCAGTGTTTCAAAATAAAACTGACTAAACAGCAGCTTGGACCAAACTCGTAACAGATCGGCGCTGGTTACCACAGTGAGTGCGACAGTTTATGAAAGTCGTTTTATAAAAGGTGACGGCCGGTAATAAAGTTTATAAACGTGCTGTCAGGTTTTAATGAAGCTCGGACGAACGTCGGGTCAAGACTAGTGATGATGTTAGAAACCACACTGATGGCTCCACCTGAGTTGTTTTCCGAATGTTGTGGCTAAATTGATGCGATAAAACTTAAGACACACATTCTGAGTTCAGCAGTTTAAACACGTGAAAGGCCGTGGGCGACATGCATCCTTCAGACCAGGCTGCGTCTTTAGAGCCAACAGGTCGACGTTTCTGTTTGAGTCCGCAGTTTCTTTGAATTGTTTCAGCGATGTGCAATGAAATAGCAACACTAAACGACGTGGGAGCAACAAAAAGCCGAGTGTAAGACGAGGTCGGCTGCAGCAGCCGCAGCACAGACACAAAGTCTGAATGAGCTCGGACAAAAAGAAAAATAAACCTTTTTGGAGGTTTTATCACTAAACAAGACACATGCTTTGTTTAAACCGCCGCCCGTCTTCGTCAGAGGGGAACGCCTGATGAGGACACAGCTGAAAGGGCTAATAAA